>JAUMHH010227529.1:0-11854 GCA_032359455.1 Chlamys rubida
GTATATATGGTTAATTTTTGGGGTGAGGATCTTAACTTTTTCAAAGTTATGACCCTAGTAAAATATATAATCATTCCTTAAAATAACCTCTGACATTTATTAATATTCGTGTTAGCAATTTGCTTCATATCCAAAACATCAAACGGCTTGTTAAAATTAATGTCTCCAATTGCCAGCTGAAACTGGTCGTACCATGTAAAATCTGGTGACATTCCAGCATAGTATTATACACATCATGTTTGTTTGTATCTGGAGTTTTAAACTGACTCATCTTTTTGGTATTTCACTATCAACCACAAATTCCGTTAGTTTGTGGAACAAATTTAATGTGTCAACAAATACAGAAATACATGAAGGAGACAAAAGATGTGACGCAGAACAGCGCAGACTTGATTGGGTATGTGGTTGTTTAAATGTCGGTGTACTGGCGCAGCAAACGCATGAATCGTGAAAAATCCTGTAAAAACCAGTAGTTTGACTCAGTCATAAAGTGCAAGGCTATTTATTAAGCAGGTTACAGTTACATGTATATAAAATACATTGTTATATATTTGTTTGAAACTTGAAACATCATTGTCCTATATTATAATTAAAAGTTATCAAGATTGGATGCATCTCCCGATGAAAGCACAGCAAAGTTTATTTCGTACCTATGTACATGTAAAACAAGTTACAAATACCGTGTCTAAAACTTGGACTGTGTTACATATCGTCAGACCTATTTGAATCAGACAAAATTTAATAGCATGTGTACCGGGTATAAGTTAGAATTGTATCTTAAGGATCCTTGTCCTGCTGTAAACTAGAGGATTTCAGTTTGATTTTCGTATATACGGTAACCTCCTCTTAATTTCGTTTTTTTGATACAACTGTAGTACAATTTGGCCAACGTCCTTTAGTTGACCACTTCCAGGTAGTTCTGTAGATTAGAGCGACAGTTTAACAACCTGCCCCCGGTTGCTCAAAGTTAGTTAGTGATAACCAGTGGTCAAGGGAACATTTGAAAATATGCATACAACAAAATCAAGAACTTCTGATATCTTTTCACTCTGTAGATTAGTTGAGACAAATAAGATTGGTGTGTATTGTTTTTATCATTTTTGCTTTGAAATCCATTGTTTGTTATTGGCACCAATTTGAATATTTCATAGACACTGATTAAAGCTAACCAATCTTTGAACAACCGGTGCTTGAGGTCCAGGGTTCGAACCCTTCCCGGTCTAACCCCACTGATCTCTATACGCTTAAAACACTGTTGTTGATTGTATTTTCAATGCATAGTTAGAATATTTTGCAATGATACGGTGATCCTTAAAATATACAAGAATATTTTTCAACCGTAATCGTATGTTAACAATCTAATGCAATCAAAGTCATTTGGTACAAAGACAACCTGCACCTGTCTTATCCGACATCATTCCTTATAAAACACTGACCACTAAAGTGGTTCGTGAAAAGACGTTTCAACATGCCTACCTGGTCATTACCAAACATGAGGGTCAGGGCGTTACGGAACCGGACCGTTGACCGATCCAATACCCACAGCATCACCTTGTCACCTGGGCAGATAGGAAGGACATACTACAGTCATGTTTTAATGTACGTATGTAATGATATAAATATATATATATATACATTATATATCATGTATACATTAAATCAGTTTTATTTATGGTGCTCCAAGCGAATTTGAAACACAAATTAAACTCGGACATATGTAGGATACAGTTAAAACGGACCTTGTTAATTTATCAGTAAGAATTTTCCTCGTGCCTATTTATAAATCTAGTTTCCCAGCATACCTGACACAACACTGTATGCTCCTTCGTCGTTAACCGCAAATTCTCCATTCTCCTCTATTGTTATTCGGTCGTACAGGGAAATGTCAAACAGGAGATCACTCTCTAATCTTTGTAATATAGGCCTGACTCCTCCCGAATTTAGAGACATGTCCCCATAGTAAGTGTTGTCTCCAGCGTTGACAGTGATGAACCTCCGAGTCACAGCAAGATGACCCCCTGGCAAGCGATAGTGTTGCATAACATGAAAACAAAAATGTAAAAAAATCAATTTGATGAAAAGTAACATAAAGTTAATGAAAGCATGCACACAACAGTTTTAACAAATCTAATACAACATTTTTCTGATATGTGTATACAAAATAGGGCAATAATAGTTATGTTTGGCTATAATTTAGTCATTCATGAGGTTTTCATGAGGGAGGAAAAATGACATAAGGTCAAAGGTCAAATGCACCACCGTAATGGATTTGGCGTCAACAATGCATTATAAGCGTTTTTAAAATGCAAGAATTATTTGGGCTCAGGATGAAAATATAGCTCAGTTAGACGATAATATCCTTCATCATTAGTGACAAAAAGGAATTTCGCATAATCCTTTTTATATATATTCTCTTTAGATATACCTTTAGCCATCTTCGAAATTCTAGTGGTCCAGCCCACTTGCAATCTGTACAGAGAATGTCAGAGCGTGTAGCCCTTGGCATTTCGAGGATGACTCTTATCAGCTGATTCTCAAATAGCATTGTTTCTCATACTGTTTCATAGATTAATTAAGGAAGTATGTTATCAAGCTCTAAAGTACCTCATTTCCAAAAGAAATCTATAAAATACATTTTAAAGGTGTTCGTTTTAAATTTGCGTGTATTAGCTTACAGGTTTAAAAAAAGTATTTTTTTAAAAATATATATAAAGACGAATATCAATTCCAGATCAACGTCCTGACACATATTCACACCAACTTACCTGGTGTCTGATCGATGACGTTTCCTTCGGAAAGAACACACAGCATCATTCCAAAAAGTAAGACAGTATGCATGGTGAATACAGAATAGCTTGCAAGTTCCACCCAATTTGATCCCAAATAATATAACTCAGTAAATTCACGGGGACTTGGTAAAACAATACAACTGTCGACCTTTGTTATTTTGCGTGTGACATTTCAAAATAAATTAAAGGATAATAAAGATATCGTTTTTACATTAAATATCATTTTTGTAAATCTAAATATTAGTTGTATGGCATTTGCCGTTTTATAACCTTTCAAACTGACAATAGCTGTTTTTAAACGTACCAGAAATGACATTTGAAATATAATCTCATTTATAAATATGCTAATTAAAATCTAAAATTGCCTATTTGCCTACTGACTGTTTTCCTTTAATTGGAGAGCACTATTCCGATATAAGTTGCTTAGAGGTGTCAGAGGATATCTTATCATGCCTTATCTTCCTGTCACACTAACGCGCTCGAGTTTTCCTTGTCATACAATGTAGATCCCTTATTCACAGCCTTTCTTAACACGGACAAGAGCCATCACAACAGACGATAACAACCATATTTTTACTATCTTAATATTGTTTTTATTTCGTCATAACAAATTAATTGCCCTTGTGGTAGAGAAACGCTCTCGCAAAATATAATTTATCTCGGAGAATTAAAAAATCATGTTTCTTTACAACAATGGAAAGAAATGTATAAGAAGTCGGATAGGGCGTATTTTTTCTAGGGGAATGGGGATGCCCAACGCCGAGTCCTGTAACAGAGTTCTCTGACTTGGTTAAACTCAGTGGGAGAACTTAGAGTTATGAAGGTGATTTTGTTTCTTTAAGTGATGTGCATACTTCTGCTTGAAAGTCGTATTGTTACACCAAAGTAGAACAATGGTATTCAATATTTAAAACATTGAGTTTTATTTGACAGGCAGTAAAATCTCCAGTAAAAAAAGTCCAATCACCACCTCTGTTCTGTGCGGTTTTTTTTTATACCACAGGGAGGACTTTAAACATACAGAAAACATCAGGTGAATTTCCATGTGTTATTTATTTTCTTCACAGGACAAAACTAAATTACAAAACAGTTCCGGATATGACTTTATCCGGATATACATGGCGATACTAAAAATAAAACCATATTGACTGTTATAAATTCCGGATTTGTTTATATTTTCTTTGATCAGTTAATACACATATACAACACAATATAGGAAGGGAGTTACTGGACAGCACTATAACAATATCACCTGCCACAGCAAGGACAAAAATGTTATTGGTATGGACTGTCAAATTTGCATTTAAAGAGAAAAAAAAAGAAGAAAAAGGGTTGTTTAAAAAATCGTTTTGACAAAATTGGACCATAAGTTTTGACAGAATTAGATAGGACCGACCAACTGAACAATATAATGAAGTGATAATTATGACAGTCATCAAACAACACAGATGTTTTGAGACGAACTACCTTTTAACTTCGGAGTAACAGACAGCCGGAGATTAACTATAGTGTTCAAAATACACAACTGTGTATCGTGACTATCCAGCACAATTTAAACTGAATTTAATTTCATACATTGTTGTTGAAATATTAGGGTTTCCTCCGGTGATGCCGCATTCATGCAAGAGTTCACGTCTCAAGCATATGGCGTGTTGCCAACACAAGGACCAGAAATATTCTTCAGCGATGACATTTTATGAGAATAAAAACATGTTTACATCGAATTAAAATATATTATTCTACTAATATATAATCTAAACAGGATTCAGAACACTTAAGGCATGATTTGTTACCTTAGATACAACTGTTGAGTTACAAAAAGACGAAATGGCTATACGGTTAGTTAATTAAAGATATAACAAAATAACACAAATAGCAAATTACACGGTAGACTTGGAGAATTTCTGGCCGCAGTTACGATTCACGAAATACTACAAATTCACAGATTGTATACATTTTTAGCTTTTTCTTAGTTCCAAAGAGGATGCATTCAGTTTTCCCCAGATGTAATGACAGTTTGTTATCAACTAGCCAATCTGAAAATGATTCTAGAACTTGGCTCAATTTGGTTGATATCCATTTTTGGTCAGAGTGAGAAAAGAGAATTGTATTGTCATCAACATATAAAATAAGTTCGCAAGCAGGATCTATACTGATTTGCATGTCATTTACATAAGTTAGAAATAATAAAGGGCCTAAAATACTCCCTTGAGGAACTCCACAATCAACTTCAGCTTCTTTAGATTTTACTCCATTTACATAAACAACTTGTTTTCTGTTTTGCAGATAAGACTGGAACCAGTTAACAGATTTAACTCCCATAATTTCCAATTTGTTACAAAGTATATGGTGATCGAGTGTGTCGAAAGCTTTCTGCGGGTCAAGCATTATCATACCTGTGAATAATACCTTAGCAGTTTGTTTTTTAATATGATCAAATAGATTAATTAAACAAGTGTCTGTAGAATAACAACGTCTGAATCCAGATTGTAGCTCATAGAGTATATTATTAGAAACTAGAAAATGTCCCAGTTGGACGTAGACAGTTTTTTCAAGAATTTTGGAAACTGTGCTTAGTATGCTCACAGGTCTGTAATTTTCAACTTGAAGTTTATCTTTTTTCTTGAATAAAGGTTTTACTTTTGCTAACTTGAGTTCATCGGGTACTGATCCAGTCCTTACAGATGTACATTGTATTAATGAGAAAAGTAATAGAAATTTTCAATCCATCAACCACGTCTTTCAAAAATCTTGCAGGTATTACGTCTAGACCGGTCCTTTGTAAGGTTTGATATTGCAACGTTCTCTATGAACAAAATCTTCAGAAATATGTTTCAGATGAAAACTTACATTTCTAGAATTTCTTGTTTGGTAAAAATTTTCAAATAATTCTGAGCCAAAATTCAAAATATTCTATGGATCAGGTAGTCTATTAACTAAGCTTGAGGCAATGGTAGTGAAAAAGTTATTGAAAAAAGTGGCTATAGTATGACCGTCAAAACAGCTTTTATCCTCAATATTTAAGACAATGTTGGAATTGGATTTTTTTTTCTTTTTCATATCCTAGATCTTTCAAATGTTGCCACAGTTTTTTTGGTTTGTTACGATTTTCTTCGATCTTGTTTTGAAAAAAATGTGATTTTGCTTTTTTGATTTCTCTTTGGATCTTATTTCTAAGTAGATAAACATTTTTGTAGTTAGAATCATTATTTTGTGTTTTATATTGATGCAAAAATGTATCTCTCAAACGAATATTGTCTAAAATATCTGAGTTCATCCATGGTTCAGTTCTCTGCTTCAGTCTAATTTATTTGACTGGAGCTACAATATCCAAAACTTTCATAAATGTTTCTCAAAATTTTGACCAAGATTCCTCCTGACTCTGAGCACAAAAACCTTTTTCCCAATTAGCATTAAGAAGCTTTTCTTTGAAGAGATCTTTGTTGTAATTTTTTGTAGATATTATTTTCACTGTATTGTGTTTCTTAATTGAGCCTCTAGTGACTTTCCTTGTACAATAAGTAAGAAGGTGATCACTTAAACCAATAGAGATAGTTCCAGACTGGCAGATTCTGTCTTTATCTCAAAATTGTATAAAAAATCACTTTGTTTTGGAGGTTGTAACATGTCCCAATAAAGATTGGTTTAGTCTTAGGTAATAAAATTCAATAAACAGGATTTCTTCTTTGTCAACTGTGATGTCTAACCTTGGGGTAAAAGCCAGGTCCTCTCGCACGTATGTACAAACTCCCCCGCCATTTCTTGATCTGTCTTTACGTGTGACAGAATAGCCGTCAATATAAATTTCAGAGTCTGGTACTGATTCATCGAGCCATGATTCCGAGATGGCAATAACCGAAGATCGAGACTTTGAAGCTATGAGACGGAGTTCACTAATCTTTTGGAAGTAAGGAGCGAGCGTTTAGATGAATAAAGTGTAACCCCTTTCTGTCAAAACACTGAAAATGATGTGGATCGGCCTCATAAGGTCGTTTTAGTTCACTTTGATCTTTGGTAGTATTGCTGTTACCATTACCGATGTCCGAATGTTTATCTTCCGGTAAGGGGAGATTACTCTCATTCTTTCCTGTTACTATCGGTGGATCTAATAGGTTGTCCAACATGAAATAATCCGAAGCAAAGGGAAATGTACATTTCCAGCAGAACCAGTCATTATTAAAAATGCTCAATAAAGTGCAGTTTGCGTGGTACCATCTGTCACATGTGTCACATTGAATGCCGCGCTGATTGCTTCTGACAGATTTCTCCCAAGTTCCGCAGGGAAACTTGGGTCCATTGGGGCCAGGATTCAATGCAACATCTCCACACAGTAAAAAGGTTAACTATAAGCAAAAATGTGCGCTTGTTACAGCTGTGAGTTTCATACATACAGTTCCGTGCAGAATTTCTTTGTATTTGTACAGGCTGAGATGTATTCACCGCTGCCGGTCTCGCATGAAATAGATTTGCAATGGCAAAGTCGTTCTTCTGAATGTTGCTGTCATCAGAGCAGGTATAGAATCCGAGATTTTCGATTCTGTTATATTGGAAGCTGTTTAACAATATTGGGGATCGATAAAAAAGTAAACTAGGTGTGATTTCTACAATACGTGAGCCCATATATTATAATTGGTATTATTACCCATTGTTAAAACACCTGTCCCCGGTTTATTCTGGGGACAAAATATCTCGAACTGGTATACAGATAGAAGCTGCTCTTACATAATAAGGCGCATGATTACTGTATTGATCTCAGTGAATCAATACTTACCTTTCGACGTAAGGGAGAAAAGAAGTCAGACGTTCCTCGTTCATTTAATTATTTGAGTTAAGCTTCTTTTGTTGCCGTTTTGTTGTGACACGGTAAAACATGTTTACCTTTCTCATTGAACTTTACGTTAGCAATTGTGAAAGCTTGCAATAAAATTGGAGAATGGCTGAATAACAGCATTTATATAGAAATCACTAAACCACATGCTTCTCGTCAGCTTTCAGTTTATAATTCATATTTGATGGGACCGAAAAAGGTATGTTTTAAAAATAAGTTAAATAAATGAATAAAAACATAATTTTATGCAAAATGTTTATTAAACATGTAATTGTAATCTCAAAGGTAGGGTCAATTACCCGTTCACGTACTGTTGGAGTAGCCTCTTGAATACTCGGAAGTCCTGAAAAACAAAAAACAAAAATGTATTATTACAAGTAATTAAAAAAATCGAAATAAAAAAAAATCCTGTTGATTACCCCATTAAGTTATGTTTATGTTGATCTTTGTGGGGTAGTATTGATACTAACAATGAGCTATGAAGGGTTAATTTAGTACACAGTAATATGTGTGGGATGCATTTGCATCAGAAGTCGACATGTCTTTAGATAACTTTTAGGTATCTGTCTGCTACGTACACCAGGTCACGTGAGTATTTTATATAATTGACACACCAATCTAGCTACGGTTGTTAACCATGACATTTTGCCTGCCTGGTGATTAGCGAGATAATTTAACAAAGGGGCTTATACCGGCCATTACAATATATACATATATGTCAGTGGTGAATTATCTGGTCACTTGTGACTGACTCGGCAGGAGTGAATAGTAAGTGTTAGCCCCGTCTGTGATTCGGCTAGAGTGAACAGTACGTTTTAGCCCCGTCTGTGACTCGATAGAGTGAACAGTCAGTTTAGCCCCGTCTGTGACTCGGCTAGAGTGAACAGTCAGTTTTAGCCCCGTCTGTGACTCGATAGAGTGAACAGTCAGTTTAGCCCCGTCTGTGACTCGGCTAGAGTGAACAGTAAGTTTTAGCCCCGTCTGTTTAGCCCCGTCTGTGACTCGTCTAGAGTGAATAGTCAGTTTTAGCCCCGTCTGTGACTCGTCTAGAGTGAATAGTCAGTTTTAGCCCCGTCTGTGACTCGATAGAGTGAACAGTACATTTTAGCCCCGTCTGTGACTCGGCTAGAGTGAACAGTAAGTTTTAGCCCCGTCTGTTTAGCCCCGTCTGTGACTCGGCTAGAGTGAACAGTAAGTTTTAGCCCCGTCTGTGACTCGGCTAGAGTGAACAGTACGTTTTAGCCCCGTCTGTGACTCGGCTAGAGTTAACAGTAAGTTTTAGCCCCGTCTGTGACTCGATAGCGGAAGCCAGTGAAAAGTTAAAAAAGGTTGCATGAAAAACAATGTTTTGCAATGTCTTTTAACTTACAGCGACATTGGTGAACATGACTGACAGTACATTGCGGAACGTTAGCGTGTTCGGATTGTACACCCACATCAATACCTTGTTACCTGGAAAAGAAATAAAAAACACTGATTACTGACCCTTACTTTTCATATTTAATATCAAAAACATCTTTGTTAAACTCTTTTTACCTTCCACTGACGATGTATGTTTACCATTTTTTTTCTCCAATATGAATTGATTATTAAGCTGCAAAGGTATACGCAAATAAAATAAGTGTTTAGCTAATCTCTACAATGTTAAATGTATCAACAGGAAGAAAAACAAACCGCAAAAGAACGGAGAATCAATATTAAAGGACACAAATATTATTATCAGGAGTAAGCATCATATTGTGCTATTTAAATATATATACCTTATATACATATATTATAGAAAATTATCAGGAATGAGCGTTTGCACACCTTAGGCACTCTTCAAATGTTTTAAATGAAACTTGTCGTATCTGACCCCAGAATATTTAAAATTCCTGTGCTGTCAAACATGAAACCTTAATGCTTATGAAAATTAAGGGTTACATGGTTGCATTGTCAACCAAAGATTAATATATTTTGATAAACATTTAAATATCTTTTTTTTCTTTTTTAACAACACCAGATATTTCTTCGATATTGCCAAAATGGAACCTCGTTAACCTGATCAACATTGATTTCCAGCAAAAACGAACTCCTGGTTTATGCAATTAGTATCTATATCAGCCCAAATAAACAGTATTTGACTATAAATACCGTTTTGCTGGCTGGAATAAAACAAGCGTGAGGGTATAGATTCAACACTGTACTTCACACAGCATTCGTAAACAATACCATGTGATCAATAATGACAATATCGTAGGCAAGACAAAGGTCCACACACGTGATGTAATTGACTTCGGTCATGCCTCACAGCTGTATAATTATGTAGATGACCTCACATGACTTCACATATCATGCAGTATACAGTACGTTTCATTTTCATGTGGAATAGAGTCGAGTTTCTATGGAAGCCTATATGAGTCATATGAAAAAGTTTATTAAAATATTGTCAGATGGTCTGTTTATCGTTCCTTAATGTTCCGATTTATAATTATATATAATGACACATTTTGAGAATACACTCGAAAATTAGTGACGACATGATATTGTCTGCTATATCGTTACAGTTGGTAATATTTATAAGAATCAATTATAGATGACGCTGTTTAATGCAGATGTTTAGAAAAAGAGTTGTTTAAATGTATTTGTGCCAAATTTAGATCTCTTAGATTTAGCTGTTCTAAAAATAAATATTTAGATGAACTCATGCAAGATTTAGATTTTGATATAAACAAAGAGTTCTTTAATGTAGCTATTTCAATTGTAGATTACTTAGATAAAGCGGGTTTAAAATAGCTGTTTAAATGTACTAAAACAAGATTTTGATGCTGGGCATAAAGTCGCATGTTAGTTTTAACTTTTTTACGTATTTTTTTTCATGTAGCTTTTTAATATTAAGATGTTTTGAATTAGGAGGTTTTACATAAAGCCCTTTTAGATGTAGCTGCTTTAGACTTTGCTCTTTCGGTGTCCTTATATGAAATTTAGCTGTTTTAGTTGTATCTGCTTAAGATGTAGCTGTTTTAGATATAGCTGTTTCGGTGTCCTTACGTGAGGTTAAGATGTTTTATATGTAGCTGTTTTAGATTTAACTGAATGGACTGCTTTAGGTGTGGCTGTTTTAGATTTGGCCATCCTTGGTGAAGCTTTTTTACATTTCCTGTTTAAGATTAAGCTATTTAGATGTGGTTGTTTAGAAGTAGCTCTTAAAGTTTGAGCTGTTTTAGACGTAGCCGGTCAGATGTAACTGTTTTATATGAATCTGTTTGAAATGTAGCGATTTTAGATGAAAGCTACGACCAAATGATATGATCGCAATTATGATGTTATTCTTTGTACGTGTAACGTGTCAATAACGCATTTTTGATTACGTATATTAGACTTCCACAAGTATTACTTTGAGGACGTGACATTACTAGGATTACAGGGACGGAGTTGTAAATGGGACAGAATACGTTTACCCTTTTCCAAACTCTTTCGTAAATCATCCGTATGTGCCTATTTTGTCGACTTTGAGTGACGGTTTTGTTAACATTTTGTTCTTTCTGTTTTAAATGTACCTAATTTAGATGTAGCTGTTTATAAACACTCTTTTTTTATTGTGTGATTACTGTTTTACCACATTGGCCAAGCTGTTAAGTTAGTTATAAGTTTAATCACTGTTTAACTACATTTTTAAACTCTCAAAATATGGTCAATAAACAGGGTATAAACTCGCTATCATAATTATAATATACAGCATTTGATATAGCGGCCTATCTAGCTAGAATACGCCACTCTTAAGCGCTTTACAGTAAATAAATATACAATTTTATACAATCAATACAATAAGCATATACATGTACATTACTCAATACAATTGTGAGTAATTCGCAGGAGCTGCCTTATCAGGCGCTAACTACTAGTGCTATGCCCCCTGACTAATATCTCCCTCTGTGTGTTTGCGTGTGTGTGTGTGTTGGAGATGTGGTGATTGTGTAGCTGACCATGCATGCAATTGGCTCTACTAAAATATTTGCTATTTACAAAGTTTTATTAAACGGTTGTGTTAGACAGACTCGCGTATACTCACTGACTAAGCTGGTCACCTTTTGAACAACCGGGCCCGGTTGTGAAAACGATCAAAGGTATTGTTCGACATTGAAATTCCAACATTATTAATCTAATAGAGAGAGAAATACAGACGTGGTTTGGAAACACAACGTTATTGAAATTGTGGGAACATCGAGTTTAGTTCGGTTCAAAGTAAACAAAATTA
>JAUMHH010227540.1:0-11854 GCA_032359455.1 Chlamys rubida
GTTCTCATGCTCAAGCATGGAACCTGTGCTCAAACCAACTTTCTTGTAACTCGCTTAGATCATGTCAAACGATCAAAAAATCAAATGTAAACACTGAAAACAGTATTTGGCTATACGTCTCTTCAAAATGTTTCCAAAGCATTGACAAAATAAGATTTATTTATTGAGTTAAAACCAGAACAAGAAATTAGGCTTGAGCACAAAATCCATGCTTGAGCATGAGAACGGTTTCATGAATACGGGCCCAGGTCTTGTGTGAACTCTTGCAGTTATAGGCTATATCATTATTTGCATATTAAGACAATTTGTATTGAATTTTGGGATTCTGATAAGATAAACCCACAAAATATGGTTTACATCAAATTTTACCAAATTTATCTGTCAGTAATGTCTTTATCAATAGATTTCCTTTAATGTAAAGGAAACCTATTGATAAATACATTTGTGTGAATTTGAAATATGTTATGCAGAAATGCCTATCTAACAAACAGAATCAAAGCTGGCTTGCATTAGAAGTGTGGACGAGAAATGGGTTCAATAATTACAATGTATCACTTGCAATAGCTTTATCATATCACTTGACTTATGACAGAGATACATATATACACAGCAGAATCACCTTTTTGATCTAGTTATATATATACTGTTGACCAGAAATGATATACTTTAATATGTTGTTTGTGACTTACTTTTTGCAGATTAGAGATACCTACCCTCAACAGAATCATAGTTTTTGTTGTAGTAGCAGAAATTATCGGATAGCTCCCGTCTGATGATAGCCTCCTCAATGAAAGCATTGACGCCCTCACTCGACTTAGTGCGGTATTTCTTTACCGTGAGGATGCAGCGCTGTACAGAGATCTGCCCTGTGAAGATACACAATAGGATATAGAAAAGATATTCAAGGTCTTTTTTTCAGGATCTGTGTTCATTAAAAGACATGAAGTATATAATGAGTAATGCTTTAAAGGAAATAATTTATCATTTTGAACGGGCCCTGTTGCGTAGAACATGTGGTCACCCAAGCATGGCTGATGATGGTTATGAATTGGGCTGACTGCCCTTAGGAATAAACTGACAAGAGATTCTAGAAGGATCTTGGCATCCGTAAGTACCATCAAAGGATCTTCATCAGATCTATGAAAGATGATCTTTAACCTTCTTTGCTCTTCAATTTCCTTACAGGTACTATTACCTAGTCCCATGTTGGAAATCCTAAACGTGAATCTTGTACATAAACTAAAACTCATAATGTCATATGTTATTTGCCACTATGACAAATGTTGTTTTATAAGAATTGCATAACTAGATGCAAAATGCTGAAAATTTGTAATTCTTACATAATTAGAAGTGCTGTCATTGAGGGACGAATTCTCATTAGTGACAGGGGAATTTAATGAGGTGACAAAAGGGAACATACATATAAAACAGTGATAACCAAATTGAACTGTCAAAATATAGGATGGTGCTGTGTGGTGGCCAACTTGGTTTTCTTATCAATCCCAAAAATCCATATGCATAGCTAAGGACCATGAGAAACCCCCAAGAGAAATTTGAGAAAGATCCCTCTGGTACTTGCTAAGAAATAGCCCTAACAAACTTCAACTATCAAAATTAAAAATGGCCACCTGTGGGCCATCTTGTTTTTTTCCTATCAGTCTCTGAGTAATTCGAGTAAGAAAGAACCTTTTGGAGGATAATGATGCAAGATTGTTCTGAGATAATTATGATGAGAAGATGAAGATGAAGTTGATGATGATCATGATTATGATGATAAAAAGATGATGGCGGCAAAGAGGGAAAAGATACAATGAGAAGGTTTGTGTGTATGTGTGTGTGCATGTGAATGTATGTTTTTGTCATGTCATAAATATTATGTAACAAATGGCGAAAAATTAACAACTACAAAAAGAAAAGAAAAAACCTTCTTAGTACTTTCCGAGGAAATAGCCTCCAGCCACTCAGGCTGATATGGGAGTCTCAGGCTGATACGGAGTAGGATATGGAAATGGTCATATGATAACCTCTAAATATTTACCCTGATGTTAATTATACAAGTGACAGCCTGAGAGATGCTGAAAACTTCACAAATTGAACAATTTAGTTCAAGAAAAGAACACACTGCACATATGCATCAATATAAACGACCTACCAAAGTGTATCCATGGTGACAGATTGCTGACAGCATTTTTGTTTGGGTTGTTCCTGTCTGAGGAGAAATAGCGGAGACGGTCATTACAGAAGGACTCTAGCATGGTGAGGCCTCCGTTGGATCCCGGCGTTGGCCATGCCACCTCTGGTACGGACTGGTCCACCTCCAGGGAGCTCCGCACACTCTCCCAGTCTATGCTCTGTTGACATCAGTCATTATCATTAAGTCAATTTATTTATTCCATTTATATATGTGAACTTGTGATCATTGTGCAGTGTCTGTGAAAATGTCACTGACTTCAAATCATTTTTAATCAGGGTTTACAATCCTCGCAACATCCAGGGTCATATGAAGTATCACAGAGGTAACAAAACGGACATATGTAAGGCAGATCTATGATATACCCTATTATTACTCTTCTAAGCACAAGAAATGAAATCCAAACTGAACAGTTTACTTACTTTAGAACTAAGCTTGGACTTGTGTGGGTGTTGGCACACTGGTGGGAACTCTGTGAGGAACCCAGACAGCTGGTTGTGGATCTTGTTTCTGATGGTTCTTGCACCATATTCCAGTTTAGGGGAGGCTTCCCAGCAAGGGACTATGTTGTGGGCATCCACCTATCAAACATACACATACAGTGAATCATGTCATTAGTGTACACACACCATCACAATAACAGAACTTTAAAAGATTTTGGAAGCACATTTATGTTTTTTTTACCTTTATGGTGACTAGAGAGGGTCAGGCCTATATAAATTCTATGAATATAATTTCAGTTGTATTTCTTATGGTCTACGGCAAGTTTTACACCAAATGCAATTTGTAAGTCCCGGGCGAGGGCACTATAGATTTGCAATCTCTGTGCGTCCCGAAAGTTTGTCTATGGCATATCTTCTATACTTTTTCACTGGGAGTAACCAGATTTGATAAATATATCCTGGGATGGTAGAATGTCAAATGCAAGTACAAAAAAATATTTTTGACCTTTCACCTTATCCTTTTAAAATATGTCTGGGGCATATCTCCACGCATGTTTTCACAGACAATGACTGTACGAGTGAATCCAGCTAGGTGACCCTTATTGAAAATAGAAATTTGGCATCATCGCTCTATAGACGTCATTAATTTCCTATTAGACTGTCATGAACCTTCACATACAGGCATCATCGCTCTATAGACTTCATTAATTTCCTATTAGACTGTCATGAACCTTCACATACATGTTCACAAAAACATTATCTGACTTGTTCTACCAATGTCACTCTATACTCTTGGAATGATTAATAACTTTAAATCTTGCAAAAGTATTGTACTTTTGTAATGCCTTGCTAAGCTCTTTCTTCAGATATTTAGGTAAAATGATTTTCAGGTTTTATACCATTTATAATGAATAAATCAAATACATAAACACAATATATTGATGTGAGTTGACATGGAGGTCATTGTACAGCGCAGAATATCTTGTCACTATGCCAGATGAAGGATACATACATCACAGACACATGATACAAAGTTCTCTTCCTGTTAGACAGATTTGAATGGTTTAATTGATATACAGGAAGTCAATACATATAAGTATACATTGGTAGTGCAGGGTTTAAAACACGATTCAGGAAACTGGCACTCCAGACAGTTGATATACCTAAAACTACAGACCACAGGCTAATTCAACATCCCAAGCAACTTATAATTACAACTAAGGACAAGGGGGACCTACATATGTAATCTGAGAAAGATCTTCAAGTTCTTCTTAAGAAATATCATAAATAATCTTCAAGTACAAAAATTCAAAATGGCCTCGCCTCCTCAGGAGGTGGTCATTTTTTTGTTCCAATCGGTCTCAAAATGAAACTTCTATAACTGAGGAATAAGAGGGTCCTACTAATGAAATTTGAAAGATCTGACAAATACTCCCTAAGAGATTGTGATAACAAACAGTCAAAGTCCAAGATGGCTGCATGCATATGACAGCCAGTTTGTTCTTCTATTCCAACTCGAAATGGAACATACGCTACTAGGAACGAGGAAGTATAAACTTATATATAGATGTGGATGTAGTTTATTGGGAATGACTTGTCTATATTTAGGTGAAACAAAATGTTAAACCTAACACATGGACTGAGAATTCGTTTGTTTCTCTTTTTTGCCTTTATGTAATCTTTATAATCATATATAGGATTCATTTTTTTCCTCACCTGGCAAAATGGCACCTTCTTTGACAGTCTTTCTTTGACATCATCGACCCATCCCAGTGGGACCCGCAGGGGACAGAAGTCAGTCACTACACCTCCAATGTCATTGTCTTCCACAAACTTGGGCAAAACTTCCTTGGCATAACCTTGCAGTAAGTGGAAGTTTATGTCCAGGGATCGGCATTCCTACAAATTAAGGAAAATGTGGTATAATTTTTTGTAGATAAAGATTGAATAGTTGGGACAATTTTCAAACCTTGCTGGTTGGTATTTGTTATTCCATGATTGAATGGCTCAAGGTCAAAGGTCAAATAAGTGAAAATGTTTTGAGGAATATATTGTCTTGGTCGTAACTTTAATACCAGTTTACATGATGTATACATGAATCTCCGACAGAGGATGTGCAGTGCACTGTCATTAGGTCACTATGACCTTGACCTTAAAATGAACGTCAAATGTCAAATAAGTGCAGACTTCTCAATCAAGACATCTTGTCTGTGCTGTAACTTTTAAACCATTAATGATGCCATGAAGAAACTTGCAGTATACCTACATCACCTACGTACATGTACAGGCAATGTACAGTGTACTGTCATTAGAACAGGGTGACCTTGACCTAAAAGTCAAAGGTAAAAAAAAATTCAAAACTTTCCAGTAGCATTTATTCTGGTCTGTAACTTTTGAACTGTTTCAGATATTTTGATGAATCTTGCCGAATATCTGCAATGCCCACAGATCATATGACAGTGCACTGTCATTATACAACTTGACCAAGTAAACTTTTAGAGTCTTAGACATCGCTGTCGAGTCCTGGACTCAACTTTTCCTGTAGGACTCATCAACTTTTTGAGAATCTATAATACCTTTTAGTAACTTGTTTCAAGATGGTTGTAAAATATATTTATATTTAGATGAAGTCGCCATCAAAAATACTATAATCAGGTTAAGCTGTTTTTCTTGTCTGATTTTAAAAAGTTAATTTTCCTGTGAAGAAGAGGGAATGTACCTGTTCTACTTCCTCCAGTCCCCTCAACATGAACCCGTAATGTCGAATGGTGGCCTCTAAAAATTTGGGTACCAGACAGAAACATACAACCAGGGGTACCTTAAGTTTTAGAGCCAGACGTTGAGCATACAACATGGACCAGTTATCTGAAAATAAATTAGGAATACTATTATTAAATATTAGATATTAATGTTGATTCAATTTATTAAAATATCATCAAAATTGAATTATAAAATATAACTGGTAAACATGAGCACTGGTGGATGTACTATGCAGTATATATGTTAGCTAGAACCTTTACTTAATGGAGGAGCTAATATAACTAATCCCTCACAGACAATACTTATATTACCAACATTTATCAAACACTATGCATCCTCAAATTATTGATCTGGACACCAAGGGTCATTCTCAAATTATTGATCTGGACACCAAGAGTCATTCTCAAACTATTGATCTGGACACCAAGGGTCATTCTCAAACAATTGATCTGGACACCAAGGGTCATTCTCAAACTATTGATCTGGACACCAAGGGTCATTCTCAAAATTCAATGGGTCATGCTCTCTTACTTTCTCTATCTGCACCTTTGCAGTATTTCATGACAAAATCGAAGAAGCACTGTAATTACGCTATTTGATTGGTTTCACATGAAAAAACTGACCAATTGCTTGATTGATACCTTTTCTTTGATGATTACAGAGGAGCTGGGACACCCGACTTCAAAGCTGGTTCATTTTTACCTCTTCTTTTGTTGTACATTAGATGTACGTACTTGCATCATTCACAACATCACGTAAACATCTAGCCTTTGATTTCATTATGACATATTCCACATGTGCAGAGAACGTAAGAGAGAGTAACCCCTGGAATTTTGAGGATGACCAACTGACCATGGGTCAGCTGATTTACTGTTTTGCTGAAGTGACCTTTATTACCTTGTACTCTCTGGTCTCTAGACATCCAGTACACAATGCCATTACACGACTCGGGGAAGTCCTGCGCCACAGATAATACACGCACCCGCTTCTTGTTGAACTTGAAGTCTGCTACAGAGTCACATACTGCCGTTCTGAGACCTGTTATCTGTGTTATAAAACCTCCTCCAGTCTGCTTTGTTGGACTTGTTGTCTTTGCTAATTTGGATGACGCTTTTCCAGTGTCAGCTTGTTCACTATCAGAATCAAGCTTTCCAGTGTCAGCTTGTTCACTATCAGAATCAAGCTTGCGCTTATTTGATTTACGGTCTTTCCTATCGGCCATCACTTTCACTGAAAATTGAAATATCACATAAATCTTCACATGATACATACATGTACTGATCAATAGATCTTGTGGCTAACCAATCGCAGACAGGTTGACACACGTTTAAATGATCAGCAATAGGAAGAAACAATCAGGAGCATATATAGCATTTTAGTCTTATGGCAGCACCGAGTTGTGCAAAGCACAAGCATGTCGAAGTTTGTCAAATTGGACAAACATATATGATGTACTTGTCGATGTCTCCCTGTACAAAGGTTTTTGATAGATCATTTCAAACCAGATATTATATATGTGTATAACAATATTACAAATTATGACAAGCATATTACATTTAAACAAAAACAAATCCAAACTGTGTTTATTAAACTATGGCAATCTACATACAATGTATGCTACTAACTAAGTGGAGGATATATATAATATAGTCCCACAGGAAAAGCACAAGTCCATGGCACTGTTCTCCTGCACTGCAGTGAATATAATTCAGTCAGTATAAGTCTGTATATATGTATACCACGGGTTACATTTAGTTGGTTTATACAGGTGCAGCAAGTACACTCTGCCGATTGATCTATATATCAGTACTGAGCCACAGGGGCTTGTATAGACTTATATATAGGTATTTCTAGAGAATTCTAGCTAGTTTTATGCGACATTGCTTTTTTTTTTTTATTAAAACTGAAATATGAAAAAAATATACACAGCTCAATATGCATGGGTTACAGCTAAACAGCTCAATATGGGTATTTACAGCTAAACAGCTCAATCGGCAAAGTGTACTGGATCTGTTCAATGACAAACTAACAACAATTACTCTTCTGTCCAATATTTGCTAATTATGAAACCCATGCAGACAACTGCAAGTCTATGAAATTGGTCTGATTTTAGAACAGTTTACGTTTATGCTTGAGAATAAATTGACCTATGATATAAATGACAAGGTATTACATTACTAAGGCACAGGCCGTCAACCTGCATGCACAGAATCGTCGGTGCGTTTTCGTGATAAAGTGATGAATATCACGCACTTCTGAATGAGTTTGTTTACCAAATTAAAATTACACGTGGAGTTTCATAACATAACATAAACCGCGAAATCTTCTACAGTCGATTGGCTCAGGCCAATTCTCGTACAGGCCAACGAGATTTTTGTAAAGTGACGTATTATCAAAACCGGAAGTCCAACATAATAAATTTGGAAAAGTCAGATAAGAGTAATTATTCGTCAGGACTGCTGGATTTTTCGGCGCCATGACGATCTACAAGGTCATCCCACAGGACAAGAAGGAAGAGAAGAAACTTGCGGAGAAAGACGTGCTAACTGTTCCTTTGGTAAGTGTGCTGATTGTTTTTTGGACAGCTGGTCTCTTCCGGGATTCGCACAAATAAAATGTCGGGACTATCAACATTGCCATTGTATGTACACTGGAGGCGTATACAAACAGGATATAGAACGAAAGTAAATCTTAATAAGGCTCTTAACAGAATGAATTACATCCGATAGAAGCAATGACACTTAATGGCATGATATCATGATGGTACACGTTAATTTGAAATGAAAATTAAATGCATCAATGTGTTTGTCCTTGTTTTGTTTTGCGCACTAATATTCACGAAACAACACCCTACTCCCTAGGCTTAGCTGTTCTCCAGTAGATGTCAACAGACTTTTTAAAGGCTTCTGTTGCTTCCTTGCTTACCTTTATTAAATGCGAATACTTTATTGTTCTTTTTCGTGACATTTATAATCTTGCTCCTTTAATGTTTACAGAACATATTATGATCAACATAATTAATAACGTTGTTGGAGCACTGGGTCTTGTTAAGGTCATAAAAGGAATTCACATACTTGTTTGATTCTGTACTGACATCGATTTTTCGAACAGAAAACAGCTTTCACGTAACAATATTATTCCTATTGACCCTTAATTAGACCATGTCCCTGATATTGACAATGTGATCATGACAGACACATGTTTAAAAAAGGCTTGTTTATATATACTTGGAAATTCTACTATCTCATGACATTGATTACGTTTTGAACAGACCACACGATCACATAATGTTATTCCCAATGACCATTTAATATGAGTTTGTATACCAGGTGACAGACCCATGTTTGCTTATACTTATGCACTGCGATGTACAGCTATAATATATATATATTCAATTCAATTCAACTTTATAATGATCAGTACATATTTACTCCATACAGATTTTCAAAATTAACACAAAATATAATAATATTATATATAACAAGTTATTGATTGCAAGATATAAGAAGGTGTTGGGAATCTCTTCCAATCAAGTGACTGATGATCGACTTATGATTGATCAAATTGAACTTTATAAATTCAATAATTTCCAAAATCTACTTTCACTTTCATTTTCCTGGGAAAACCTGAAGTTAGCGAATTGTGCCAACAACACAAACATTAATATATATACAATAACAACATGTTTGTTGACAGAACCTTATAATTATTGAAAAATATTTATTTTGAAATGAAATTGATGATGTTTGCATGCATTGTCTATTATGCTGCAACAGCTGCATCTCGTATTCAGAAATGCACTATGGATCAACATTCACCTGGTGACACCCCGTCAAACTTAACATTTTATTTGTAAAGATGGGGATTAGCTTTCGGCGGAACACTTTAGTCATGTATCCAACTTAGGAGGAACAACACATTCTAAACGTTCGGAATGTTTCCACACTTTAGAACAAGCTTAAGTAGCCCACGGATTATCATAGTGTTTAATCCCCGGATTTCCTGGCTTGTCATATTGTCACGCTTTGAGCCACACAACATTTCTATTGAAACATATATATGTTTCGATTGGTTGTCAGATGAACCGGGCTACCCAATCAGCAACATTGTTGTGTGAGATGTTCGGTCCAATTGTTTTGTCCGAAAATGAACAACTCGCTGTCAGCGATTAACCGTATCCAAGTTTATTTTGTTTTAATGCTCAAATTTGTCAATCTACAATCCATCATGGAAAATAAGAATTGATTAATCAATTTTCAGAAACAAAAGACCAGACGTCTACTTCATTGATTAATCTGAACAACACGATTATAAGTAAAAACACCTTAAAATGTAGTGTTGTTCCGATTAATCGATTTAGTCGACGTCTGGTTGTTTGTTTCTGAAAATCAATTAATCGATCCTTGTTTCCCATGATCGATTATAGTCCGACTAATTTAAGTACAAACATTAAATAAACTTGGATACTGTTATAACCGCCGACAGAGAGTTGTTCGTTCTTGTACAAAACAACTGGATCGAACGTCCCACACAACGACAACGCTGATTGGCTAGCTGGTTCACACAACAACCAATCAGAACTTGCGTTTCAATAGAAATGCTGCATGGCTCAGTCAGTGCGTGACAATATGGCAAACCAGGACATTCCAGAGATTAAACTCTATGATCATCCGGGGGCTACTTGTTCTAAAGTGTGGAAACACTTTGGATTCAAATGTTGGAAGGAATATAGTTCCTCCTAAGCTGGATATAACTAAAATGCTTTGCCGAAAGTGTGGGCTATCTTACAAATGAAATGTTAAGTTTGACGGGGTATCATAAGGTGAATGCCAATCCATAGCGGCATTTCTGAATGCCAGATGCAGCTATCGCAGCATAATGGATAATGCAAACATCATCAATTTCATTTCAAAGTACATATTTTTTAATAATAATAAAGTTCTGTCAACAAACGTCTTGTTTTTGTATGAATGTTGTGCGCTATTGGCGGAATTCTCTTAACGTCAGGTTTTCCCCGGAAAACGAAAGTGAAAGTAGATTTTGGAAAGCGAATATACTGAATTTAAGTTCATTTCATCGATCATTAGTCGATCATCAGTCACTTGTTTGGAAATGATGATCGAGTATGATTTTACAAGTGATTCCCAACACTACCAAAATGTAACTTGGTACTTTGTAACAATTTTTGGTAAAAATATTTTCATAAGCCTTTTTTGTAATTTTGTTATGGATTTTTTTCCCCTATAAATACAATGTAATATTTCACATGTACATGTATGTATATTAATATGGTTCAACAAGCCCTTTACCTCATTCATCCCTGAAATTTCATCATGAACTATCCTAACTTTGAATAAGAGGAGTTCAAATGTGTCGATCTGCAGGGATGAATGAGTTAAAAGATGATATATAGTCACCTTACATTTCAACTCCATGCTACATCTGACACATAACTTCTCCCCATTTAAACATCAAAATTCAGATGTACATCATTAGGATATACTGAGCTTGTATAGTAATTTAACTTAACTTTGTCAATTTTATAGGGCTAGCTTAAGCTTGTGTCTTTCTAAACTATTTCACAATCATAATAAAATGTCAATCCTTTTTGCGACCCAACTGATTATTTAAATTTCATTATAAACCGTAGATATAGAGAGAAACCTAGATATTCAGAACTTAAGTGCTCTTTTACCAGCTGTGGAGAGGCATATTGGTCTCAGATCAAGATACATGTAGATGTTCCTATGTGAACCCACATGAAATTCTCTAGTGATATATTTTCTGCAGATTTTGATAGAAAACAAAGGCTAATTAGTTACCTAGGTGGATGTAATGAATTCTCCATGGTCTGCCACACACATCCTGACATTATGTGAGGCTATTATATAAGCTAGATAGGTTAAAAACATTGTAAATCAATGAAAACTGCTATATGATGTTTATAGCATGTCTGGCGTTCTATTAACAACACTAAATGTTACAGCGGATAAAGGGTACCAGCAAGTTAAACCATATCAATACCATTTTCACAATTATGAAATATTTATATGTGTTCTTTTCAAAAGAGTTTTTTTTTTAATCCCATGTTTCAATTTTTTTCACAGAATTATAGTTGTTCGAAATTTGAATGCTTGAAAGTAAAGTTGAAAATAACAATCATAAAAAAACTGCATGTGTTTATATTAACTAATTATAATGACCTTTACATTATAAAACCTACACATTGCCACTGTTGCAATCCAGAAAACAGTGTCCGATTAATGGAGCACAATGCAAAAAAATTGACAGGAAAATAATCCTCATAAATATAACTCATCAGTGGAACTCTTCTTCTCATTTATAACTGATGGTACTGGTGCCATTATCCTTAAACTTCATTTTTATGCCCCCGCCATAAAATGGGGGGGCATATAGTGTTACCCATGTCCGTCCCGTCCCGATTCAATGTAAACACTTA
>JAUMHH010227562.1:0-11851 GCA_032359455.1 Chlamys rubida
TCGTAACGATGTCAGTTGCAGACGTCGGTATTACGTCTAGAAAAAACGTCCTCCCGACGTTAGATTAAGGTTGCCGACGTCGCAACCACAATACGACGTCCTCCCGACGTCTATACAACGTTCTGTGCCCACTGGGCCTACGTTGCCTATGATCTTTGACCCTTTAACCTTGACCGATTACCTCAGTGTTACCATAATAATGGTGTAAATATAAACTAAATTTGTAGTGGTGTTCGTGATGTTGTACACAAGCGTTTCACGACAAAAGTGTTCAAGTGTGATTTTACCATTGATCTTTTACCCTTTAACTTTGACAGATTACCACCAAAATCTAAACAGATGTAGGACTCAATATTACTATACTATGGTGCAAATATGAACTAAATGTGTTTAGGGGTTCGTTAGACAAGCAGGTAATACGGATTATATACCAGTCTCTCATATATGATCTTGACCTTGTATTGTATAAAATTGACCTTAGAATGTTTGGTCCACTTAACTTTAAAATGTATAATCAGCCATATAACCTTGACCTTACAGTGTATAGTCCACTATATAACCTTGACCTTACAGTGTATAGTCCACTATATAACCTTGATCTTACAGTGTATAGTCCGCTGTGTAATCTTGACCTTTCGGTGTAAGTTCCGCTATAAACATTACATGTGTGTGATATTGACCTTATAGGGTATAGTCCGCTATGTAACCTTGACCTTGTTTACCTCCTTACAACTACATTTTTCAGCAAATTAGTTTAGCTTGTGTTGTATAAATTACTCAGTCAGCTACAATGTAAATAACGTTTACTTTACACAGCATGAACCACTAGGTAACCGTGACCCTTGATATAACATTGAGCTTGTAAAGTCGGGTATGTTATAAAACCCTGGACGAATAGTTTACACAATTATCAGCCATAAATAAACCAGCAATATTTATTTCTTCATCAAATGTATCTATGAAAAATCTATGTAATTATACGTATTAAAAGATACATGTAATAGGGAATTGCTTCAACCGAAACCTCCGCAATAGTACAAGAAAGTAAACAATCTGTCATACATGGTTTTTTTATCAATTACATTTACACCAATACTGTACAATGCAGCAAATAAGTTTTAAATTTAAGATGAATTGTACCCATCAGTTAGGTGTTCGCGTAAGCTTGACGTCAACCTCATAAATATGCAAAAAAGCGGTACACTCAGTGAAAAAAATCAACTTTGAAACATTGCAGTGGTGTGTGTTTTTAAAGTAAACAGAGATCATGTAGCCTGCGCAAATAAATCAAATAAGAACTCATTCAAACGATATCAAGAAGTTTTTGTACGCCCGCCAGAAATGAACTTTTTCTACGAGAAAATTCGGCGGTTCGATTTTACGACATCGAGCTTGCCACTCTTCTTCTGTATACCATTAGTGGGTTGACATGTGACATATTTCACCGAGCGTAGATTTAAATCTTTAATTTATCCAATACTACTGTCAGGATAGTTCTAAACATACCACTGTGCTGTAGCAAATCCACATGTCCCTGTCCCTCGTAGCGTACCACTACTACCCAAGCGCCTGTCATCGAAACACATCACTTTAACCGAATGGTCTGTAATCGTAGTGGACCACTTGAGTTCAAGTGCTTCTGATCGTAGTGCACCACTACAACACAAGCGCCTGTGATCGTAGCGAACCACTAAAACCCAAGCGCCTGTGGTCGTAGCGTACCACTACAAATCAAGCGCCTGTGATCGTAAAGCACCACTTCAACACAAGCGCCTGTGATAGTAGTGCACCACTACAACACAAGCGCCTGTGATAGTAGTGCACCACTACAACATAAGCGCCTGTGATCGTAGCGCACCACTAAAACCAAAGCGCCTGTGATCGTTCTGTATCACTACAAATCAAGCGCATGTGATCATAGTGCACCACTTCAACACAAGCGCCTGTGATCGTAGTGCACCACTACAACATAAGCGCCTGTGATAGTAGTGCACCACTACAACATAAGCGCCTGTGATCGTAGCGCACCAATAAAACCCAAGCGCCTGTGATCGTTCCGTATCACTACAAATCAAGCGCATGTGATCGTAGTGCACCACTACAAATCAAGCGCCTGTGAGTGTCGCGCTCCACTATAACCCACGTGTAGAAGCTAGAAAGCAAACGCCTGTGGTATAACGCAACACAACAAGGGCCTGTGATCGCTGATAAAGAGTGCGTACACGACATTATTTGATATTTCTAAGAATCAGTATTGATTCAAATACCGTTTACTTTGATTCTAAATATAAAGTTTAATCACGGTAATACTACATGTCGCATATTGTTTGGTATTTGATGTTGGACAAACCTTTCGGGTATTGTATTTGATGTGTGTACGGTCGTGACCCAGGTGAGGACTTTGGTATGACATATTAAAGTTCTCCCGTATCGACCCTGTGCAGACACGCCAATCTGGCCTGCACTAATTGCTCCGGGTACACTTTGATGTAAACTAACACTCACCTGTATCAATCTCGTTCAGCTTAATTAAATGTCGACTCACGAGTTTTTCTTTTTCGAAAACGTCACAATACCCTTTTTAAAATATTAATGTGTACGTTATAACAATGGTTTTGAACTTAAACTTTAAAATATAATGAAACAAAACACTCTGATATAGTTAATGTTTCTTCTTTGTATTATGATGCTAATGTAGCAGATTGATGCTGAGCGTCGCGTGCAACAGGTCGCGTGCAGGTCTAATATCTACCTTTACGCTACATCTAAATGATGGTATACAAATTACTTTGTCTAGTCGACCCACGTGTGCATCGATCGGTAAAAAGTCATTAATGAAAAATACTTCCCGCTATGTTTTATTCCTTAAGTCAGATACTAAAAGTAAAAACATCGCTGACAAACACGAAATCGTTGTCCTAAATATAATTGCAAACGGGAAAAACAAGACACAAGCCAAAATTCTGGGGAAAACATGTTTGATGTTGATCTCCAGGAATTTATTTTATAACTAGCAATGCGTCCTTCATACCTTCATCACCATCGTAGATAGCGATTACTTTATTTATTTTTCAACGCTCTTGTTTGCCCGGATGTAAGCGCGCAGGGGGTCTTAATGTGGTAGGAAGCCGGAGTACCCGGAGAAAACCCGCGTTTCCGGACAGGCGACCTCATACATGTCCCTTTTCACGTCAGATTGGGGAACCGAACCCCGGCCACCTTTCCCATAGGCGAGTTCGTTATCCATTGCGCCACCCGACCGACCAAAATCACAACTTTAGCATCTTCTAAAAACTTTTCGTTTTATTCCATGATTAAATACTTGCCAACCAAATCATAGAATGTTGATGTTTAAGATATTATCCTGGATTCAAAGATTGTTGTTTACCGACAAAGTTTTTTTTCTGGATTTGACCGGTCACATCCTAGTGAGTGCGAAATGCGATGCATAAAACATTAGGCGTTCCGATGATTTATGTTTTTCTTATGTGTTGGAACCATGGTGTATTTTTCCCTTGTGAAATGTAATACCTTCGTCCCGGATGTTGACATTTCAGTGAATTTGGTTTGGTTTGGTTTTATTTTGTTTAACGTGCTATTTAACAGCTAAGGTTGTTTAAGGACGTACCTCCGTGTGTGTGATGTATCATGCGTGCTTGTGGGCTGGAGGCGGGGTATGCTGATGTATTTGCCTCCTTGCGATAACGCGGTTCGATGCTGACTTTAGAGTGCTTCGGCACAGCAATACCATGTCGTAGACACCCGGCACAGTATTCCACCCGGTCACATTATACTGACAACGGGCTGAGATAATCATAAATGCTGAACGTTAAGCGGGGAATATTTACCCAAATTTTGAGGACTTTGGTACATTGTATGTCCTAGCCTTGGGACAGAACGCATTGCCTACCCACCCCACTTGGGCGAACACTTAACACAGGCCAAAAGTGAGGTATTGCAAAGCAAGGCACGAGGAAACAAAACGTTTTTTTAGGAGTAGAGAGAGAAAATATAACGATCCCAAATGTTGCAATGGTGGAAGAAGACACATTGTGGTATCTGCAATGTCCCCTTAGCAGATAACACCGAAGAAAGTCCCCGATTCTGCAGAGGGCCTCCACATTTGCCGGCTTCAGTACGTCATGTACGTATTGGGATACAGCAGGCCGTTTTTCCCCCGAACCTGCAGGGGAGCATTTCAGTGAGATTGTGATTTAAAATTACCCTTGAGCCGTCCTATCCACAGGGGCATGGATCGCTTTACTTGTAATATTAAGAAATAGTGGTATCCTCTACTAAAAAATACAGTAGACCACTATTTTTTAATATTACAAGTAAAGCGAGCCATGCCCCTGTGGTCCTATCATCTGTGGACATCGTCTTTCTAGGACCTTTTTTTTAGTTGTTGCTAAGGACGTAAATCCAAATAACTTGTCCCAACCAGACAATTGTGTCATCAGCTTTAAAACATATCTTCCCTTAACTTTTTGTATGTGATAAACGTATACTATAGAATAGTTTAGGTTACCTTATTACATACACTGATTCCCAATAACTTGTACTGAAGGGTTATAGGGAGAAAAGACGATGAAGAAACGCTTATTTAATGATGATGATGATGATGATGATGATGATGATGATGATGATGATGATGACGACGATGATGACGATGACGACGACGACGACGACGACGACGACGACGACGATGATGATGATGATGAATTGTGATGAATGTACCAGTTATATGAAATTATTTGTTGTTGTACAAATGCAAATCCTATAAGTTGTAAAACTTACGGAAATAAAAATGAATTGAATTAATGTATTGTGTTAATAATGTATGTTACACGTATGCTAGTCAATGGTGTGTGTTACACTCCTTCAGTTAAATATATATCGGTGAATGAGGAAACGAATTCCGCGCATTCGTACTTAACTAACGAGCCTGCCCCACTGCAGGTGGAAATATAGAGAATTCCATTTTAGTGTTTTGTGCAAAGAGTAACCTCTTAAATTCGTTTTGAATAACTACAGCATGCCCAGGCTATGGTCGTACCGTACCGTTTACCAGGAAGCTGGTAAGAGCAAAAGTAAATAGAGCTGAAGTCTTCGGTTCCATTGAGATTTGTTATTTATTGAATCTTTATCATTTTTTTCATAAATGCTCCGCAAGATGTTTTCCTTTCAGAAAGTTTTGATCAAAGGTATAGTCATGCTGAAAAAAACCAATCTTGTGCTTAGTTCAATAAACAATGTTTGGCAACAGTACGGGCTCCTTAATTACGTGTTAAATTTGATATCACAAATATCATATGAATGATTAAGCGAATGACTATAGATATTTATCATGGGTCGTATACATATAGGTTTATTATTCTATATTTAATCCTCTGCAAATTTTTGTACTCTATTTAGGTAAAGTATGTGCTCAAATTACGCTTGAATTTATTGTTTACTTAAAAAAGGTCTAAGATGATTAAATGTCTATCAACTTTTTCATATAATTATGTATACATTTGTCGAACATCTGTGTTTCTGACGTCATCAGAGGTAGGAATCTGAAGCGGATGCAATTGTAATTCTTGAGTCAGAATTTCTGAAAAGTGTAGGGGAGACAACTCGTATATTTTCAGATATATGTCAGCAGTTGATATTGTCTCAACGAAACACCTGATGAAGTAACTTTTGTTTTTTATATGTCATAATCAGATCATTCTTTATAAATTCATTTAAAAGACAAGCAAACGCTTTTTCGATTAAAATATATCATGCAGACATGTTAACATATTATCTGTTTTGTGGTTAATTTTAATAATTATCTGATACTTCATCAATGAACTCAGTGCATAAACTATTCAGCTATAGTTGCCAATTCGATGAACCATGTTAATTTTAAACCACATTTAAACCAGAATAGCTGTTATTAACCAGTTGTGTTGGTAGATGTCTATTATTATGATGTGTACATTTAAAATTATATTGGGATTGTAAATCATATACAAATAATCGGCAATATTCAAAACTCCACACAGCAGTGTTAAAAAAATCGATCACAAAGTCGTTATTACTGTATTGTATCAGTATAATAGTGCTCTACTAAACGAATTGAACGATTTTAAATTTGAGATTACATGTACGCCCGTCAGCTGGCAACAAGTCTCCGTGGCGCAATTGGTTAGCGCGTTCGGCTGTTAACCGAAAGGTTGGTGGTTCAAGCCCACCCGGGGACGGTTATTATTTTTTACGTTATGTTTTTATTTCAATGAACAATTGGTATCTGAGAATGGATTGATTGATTTGGATTCTGTGTATGGGTGAAAGAAATTCGGTTTTCATTTTTATCCTTCTTTCTATTTCATAATCGATCTTTGATGATGAGAAGTGTATTAATCGAAACATGAACATCCGGTTTCTTAATATGGTATTTATGTCAATCTGACGATGCAATGACTGTTAGTTACAATATTGAGTAAGTTTGTTACTTTTAGGTTAAATTGGAATAATGGCGAGATTGGTAGTCCAGGCCTACTCTGTTATCATGTAATGTCTATCATAGTTCTTTATGTTGATAGATACATAAGTAAATAATTTTTATATACATATACACACACACATATATATATTACATCTCGTAATTCATTAATACTTAAATAAAGACCAGAATGACTATATATAGCTTAGAGATAATTTGGTTGTCGATCGCCTAGCAGTAAGTCTCCGTGGCGCAATCGGTTAGCGCGTTCGGCTGTTAACCGAAAGGTTGGTGGTTCAAGCCCACCACGGTGTTTATTTTATCATGTAAATGTGTAATAAGGGATTAACGTCGGTATGTGTCTTGTTATGGTATCAGGGGATTAGATCCGCCTTTTATTTTTCATCTCGTGCGTATAAAGCCGTAACATTTTGACCTGAAACATCGCTGATCAGGTTTTATTAGTCACTTATTAACTGGTTAGTTGTTATATACCTGTATTTAAGTCGTCATACGTTGTCAAAGTATTACATAATTATTATGTATCTTTTTCATGCAGTGACCAAGTGGTAAATGAGTCTGACCGTCTATTATCGTTATCCCTCCACCACTGGATCGCGAGTTCGATGCCTACGTGCACTTAGGGCAGTCGCTAAATACTTATCGCAGGTCGGTGTTTTTTTCTCCGGGTACTCCGGCTTTCCTTCACCACCAAAACCTGGCACGTCCTTAAATGACCATAGCTGCTAATAGGAGATAAAACACAAACAAACCAAATAATAAAAAAATCATATCAAAACATTAAATTACTCATCGTCATAAGTATATGATGAGTGTTTGAGTAAATATGCTTTTCATTGGCATTCTTGATAAGGTTTACAAAGGTGATAGACGTTTTATTTCGGATATAATCAACAAAATATTTTCAATGTTTGGTAAATAAGAACTATGGATATATTTTAGGAATCGGGTATCTAGCCAGCAACTACGCGTTTGACTGTTGTGGAGTAATTGACAAATGGCAAGTTGTCATCGGTGCTCTTGGCACAATTAAATTCCAAATATGGCGGCCAAATGGAGCCAACTACGACCTTGTAAGCGAGAATACCTACACTTTTAGCACAGGTAAGTAATGTTGAATCTTATTTACCGATAATTACATATGTATTTGTAAACATACACACAAGTACTACAAATAGCTCGTTTTAGCTTTTACAGAAAACTATTTTTCTCCAAAACTTAATTCACATGTGCATTCACGTTGTCCATGAGAACAAAAACATAATACAATGAATATAATCTTTCCCTACCGTTAGGGTTTGGCAGAAAAATCTCAATCCAAGGGCTGATATTCTCGATTGTCTATCATGAAGTTTATTTCAATTTGAGAGCTCGACGTTCAACCCGAGGACATAGTTTATGGTTTCCCTAACGTCGTGGGTGTTACGCAGTAATCTTGAACATGTATAACTAGAGCTATTTCAGTGAACGGTTAAAGAAAAGTATGTCTATTTTTTTTCTTCTTTAAAAGTCACTACTTCATAATAGGATCGCGTCATCAATTTTTTGTCACACTTTTCTTATGTCAGTGCATGTTGACGGTTCTTTAACAATTAACAGCGTTCTAAGGGTAGGAATGTGTATGGGAAAAAGCATCAATCAATTTCGTGTGATGCAGATACAAATGTAGCATAAATTCAGCCCTGGTGATTTTTGAAGATTTGCGCTCAGCAAAACCTCGTGCAAAACTTGCAAATTACCTTAACGGTATCTAGGAAAGTGTAGGGGAAAAAGTCGATCACTCCTGTGTGAAGCAGGCAGAGAAATTTCAACCATCGCGATTGTTTTTATTTTAGCACTCGACATAGATGTACGAAAGCCTAGAAGGGTCAATTTTCGAACATAAACAAAAATTAATAAAAAGTCGTAATAACGCGAAAAAGGTCGTTATAACGCCTTTCAAAAGTCGTGATACCGCGAACAAAGCTGTAATAACGCCTTTAAGAAGTCGTTATAAGGCGGAAAAAGTCGTAATAATGCCATTCAAAAGTCGTATTAACGCGAAAAAAGTCGTAATAAAGTCATTCAAAAGTCGTAATAACGTAAATCGAGTCGTAATTACGCAAAAAAGGTCGTTATGACGCCTTTCCAAAGTCGTAATAACGCAAAATGAAGTCGTAATAACGCGAAAAAAGTCGTAGTTACGCCAAAAAGTCGTTCTAACGCCTTTCAAAAGTCTTGATAACGCTTTTAAGAAGTCGTTACAAGGCGGAAAAAGTCGTAATAACGCGAAAAAAGTCGTAAAAATGCCTTACAAAAGGCGTCATAATGCAAAATAAAGTCGCGCGCGTTATTACGACTTTATTTTGCGTTACATGTATTACGACTTTTTCGCCTTATAACGACTTCTAAAAGGCGTTATTACGACTTGTTCGCGTTATTTCGACTTTTGAAAGGCATTATTACGACTTTATGCGCGTAATAACGCGGTTTTTAATCTTATTTTCCGTTCAAAAGTTAACCCTTCTAGACTTTCGCAGGGATGAGATTAATTTGTCTTTATCACAACAAAACTGTAGAATCTTTTAGTCTCCTTTTTTGTATCGTTTCATGGTAATTAATGTATTTGTTTAAAACACGTGTTAATGATTGGAAGACAGGACTGATTGTGAGTATCATTAGGTAAATGACCACACCTCGTATATATGAACGTTTTATTGACATACATGTATAACTGTTTTTGTGGCACACAGCTGACCAACTGGTGGAGCAGACATTGAATGTGGGAGATGGCTCGAGACTCACTGTAAAACCAAATGACGTCATGGGATGGTAAGTGTTTTATTATTTTTTTGATCATTTAATCAATGATACTCACCTAACTTCAGTAGGTTTAGTAGGTTGAAGCTTTTTTGTTCAAACAAATGTTTGTTTCGAAATCTACCAAAGCTTGTTATGTTGAAATGTTTTATCCATGAACAAAATTAACATCATTCGACATAATTTGTTATAACCATGAAAAAACAAACATTATTGGACATGACATAGTTCAAATAATTTAACATTATATATAAATAAACAGACGTGAAAAAGACCGTAAAATTGGAAGCGTACTACCCTGGATCGGATAAATCATGCAAAATACTTCGGTACAAATGTTAAAGCATGATTACACCTATACTTCACACATACTTCCCTAATTTGAGCCATAGGTGATTTGTTTGTGAAACCCTACCAAGACAAGCTACACATAACTTCTGAAATATAAAAGGTCGTACTTGTGACATCAAAATGAAAACAATTAAATGATGTCACTTTGTATAGACAGACTATTGCCTCTTTTACTGAGCTCTCTCTCTGCCTCAATAAAAATCGAGGAACGATTCTATTATATTCTTTTACCTTTGACAAGCTTTCATTATTCATTTTACAGGTACACTGCCGGTAAAGACATGATACCATACAACTCAGTGTCCGGAACTGGTGCAGTACAGCTTACGATGACAGCGCCTTCTATCGGCGCTACTAAGAACTGGGCAGGGGGAACAACTCTTGGTTCGCGAACATATGCAATTAACGCTCTCACATCCGGTAGTGAGTATGCTGATTATTATGCTAATATATTTCCTCGATCACTTTTCCTTGCTCGGTTACACACCCAGACAGACCAACAAACTAACATAAAACCTTTGAAACCTTTGAATACTTATACACAACATTACAAAATTCGAAATTGATAGATAACGTAAATGAACCTTTAATTACAAACACTTTTAGAAGAATATAAAATGAGTATGTATCGTATATTATTGTTTAATGAATTAGCCTCAAATCCTGTAAAGGAATTTCAACTGCTGGAAGGCAATATGAAATGATTCCTGCACAAACAAATGAACAGCGTATTCATATTCTGAATCGTTTTCTCTCTATTTATAGATTCCAGTCCGACGTTTACAAACCTTGACCAGACCCTGACTTACGCAGACACGGACACCCCGCCCACTACACTCCTAACACTGACCTACAACGACGTGGACCCTCAAGATACCGTACTTACCGTCGCCATGACGACAACGTCAAACGAGTTTCAAATAAATGCGCTAGGTAGGTAAACCTTGGTCACATTACCACGTAGGAATATTTACCAATCCAAGAAAGAGCAACTGTTGCCCGGTATAATAAGTATAACGTATCTTGTAGTACAATTAAAATTCGATATGATGCCCCTCGTTTCATCTGCCACTTCGTTTACCGCCAACATATATCAACGCTCTTTTCCTTGATTTTTTACAAATAGTTATACCATATATCGCCAAACCCATTTATAACGCCAAAATGTCTCTGGACAAATGATGGCATTATAACGAAGGTTTTACTGTACTAAATACATCTTCTCTCATAATGATCTCAATCCTGGGTCACGTATATACTGACAGTGATGCTATTGCAACCGGTTTTGTAAATTCCCAGCGTCAAAACCCTTAACGTGGTTATTTGCAGATAAAAGCCCCTCATCTTTTCTAATCTATGAAACTAAATAAGTTATATCGCGAAAATTCTGTACCACTCACATTGTAAGACTTCTCCGTTCTAGAGAATATTCAATCCACGTCGTGATGTCATAATTCAAGTGTGGTTTGGCAAAGTATTGTGATGACCTACTTGTATCACGTGATATTATTCCACACAATGTATTCGAACACTTTCTATTTGTCAGATCAAGTGCAGCCCCAGACTGGTCAGTGGACGGTTGGGACGTACCCTTTGACCTTTACTGTAACTGACCAGTGCGGTAATGTTGTAACCGGAACCCTCACCGTGGAGATAACCAACTCCGTGAGTGCACATCATTTTATGACGACACAATCACGATATAGTGACGTCACTACACAAATACTTACAATTATGATAACAACGATATGCTATGAAAGAATTTTTCATTTTTTAAAGGTCTTTGACAGTTATATTAACAACCTATTTAAGGTGGGTTTTTTTTAAATATTTGATTTCAGGCGCCAGATATGACAGCAATGGCTACGTCGGCGAGTGTGAAGGAAGACGTGGTTGTCCAGACGCACCTGACAGACCTAATTGTGACAGACTTCCAGACGTACACGTGTACCTACACCGGCTCGGACCCATTTAATGTCCAGCCGAAAACGGCAGGAAGTACAAGTTAGTCTGTTTGTATACTGAACATAAAAAGAAACGCACAAAGTTCCTCCCCTGCAGTACACCTTAGCTGTTAAGAAATACTGGAATATTTGGTCAGGTATTACATCAAGAACGATCTCCCTTCTCAACAATCTACCCTAAAATCAGCCAAGCGTGACGATGTCATTGTGTGACTTTGTGAGCTTCTTTAGTCCAAATCACGCG
>JAUMHH010227573.1:0-11850 GCA_032359455.1 Chlamys rubida
TACAAGACTATAATACACATATCAATCTTTCATATGTTCTTAGAATTATTGACACGGAAATATTTGGAATTTGCATCCAGTGGAAATATGCGTGAATATCTGCAGTTTACTTACTTGAAGAAATTAAGTCTTCCATTATTACTGACAATCTCAAACAGCTTCGCTGACCCTCCAGCAGTAATGGTTCCCTACACGACACAAATGTTAAATAGATTACGGGAGATTAAAGACTGTCATATATAGATCCGGAAAATCTTTCGGAACTTCAGTTATAACAAAGATTAGGTTAAGCCTATAAACACTCTAGGGGGAAGTCTCTTATATCATTTTGTTCTGGGATGGTATGGTGTCTGCGCCGGTGAGCGAGTTATACTTCCCATGACAGAAATGAAAATAATCTTTCCCATATTATCATCTTGACATTCTTTACGACCAATCAACACAGAAGGGATCATTAGTGCAGATTAATTGGTACATCACACGGGTGTTCACTTTCCAAACTTGTTTGGCGATGGCGACACGTTTCAGAGTTTCTGATTATTGGTATATTATTGGAAAAGGGCCATTTAACCTTTCAACTGAAGCAATCAATATCACTGCTTAATTAGCATTGATCCGTTATAATATTGCATAGTTTTGTTACTTCCTGGAGAATTTAAATGAATAAAACCCATTATAACTGTTCAAAATGCTAGCATTACATTTTACCACTTACTTTGATAATAACTGAAAACATCCCTATCAGCATGACAAGACACTGAAACACATCTGTCCATATCACAGCCTTAAGACCGCCCTAAAATGTGGATTAATATCACAAATATGTCAATTAATAAAAGCATTCATTGTATAAAATATCCAATCGTAATCAATTAACGATCTTCAATGTCGTTCTCAAAACGCCTAGGAAATATTTATCATTATCAAGTCTGACCTAGTATTGTCACTATTTTCCATATTTTCTAGATTGTATACATAATTTTTGTTTAAATCGAAGAATATATTTAAGAATAAAAAAGACATAAATCTCAAATGTTCTAAAGGGCGCAGGAGATCAATTTTGGTTTCGTCGATGTCCCTTTATTTGAAGCCACGGAATATTCATGAATCTGCAGTTAATCCGACTTAGTCACACATTACGATTACATGAAGTGTGGTACAGCAGGCCCTTTCTTTCAACGAACATGCAGTGGTTGTGTTACTGTGCGATTATTTCAGCAGTACGATAATTTCAATTGTCAAATCAAGACTCCACATAACTATTGCTGTCTCTGTGAGTCACTATTTCAATTGGATTCAGACGTTGTGGTAACTGATGGCGATAGATTTTAAGTCTGAATCGCTTATTGTTTTAGTTTTTAACAGTTTTGAGTCAGCATATACTTTACCATGTTCGGACAGAAAGTAATCGTACAGCCAGAAAGTCTGTCTAACGTCAACGCTGATGTTAATATTTGGTGAAAATGGCTGTAGGATATGAGCTGTTTTCCACGTTGCGTTTTCTTTACTCGATTAAAATTATATGGATTACGAAATAATGGTTTTCATTTGATGATCAAACCAAGTGAGCACATAAACAAATGTCATTTACGACCTTTCATACATTTTATGAATATTGATTGAATAAATCTTGCAAAGATTTCAGAGATCTATTTTATTATTCGCCCTTGTTTATTTGGATGTAAGTACGTTCCTTACTATAGCCGTGTACAGGACGGACACCGCAGCTACCAACGTTATGGAGGCCCATATAGGAAAATCTGTGACTGTAATATAGAAGTGAAAACAAACGTGATTATTGTGCTTTAAAGATTATGACGCTGTGTTTTTAGGGTTTGTCGTTAAAACTATCTTCTCATCGAGGGCACGTGGATAAGATCGAGAGTCCACCGATTTTATCCACAAGCTTGCGATGAGAATATTGTCCTCGCGACAAACCCTGAAAACATTGCGTGATGCTCTGTTTATCGTCTATACAGTACTACCTTTTATCAATCTCCATTCACAAAACGTCAGCTAGATACCCTAATTTCCAAATTATTTCTAGACTCAAACGTCACCGAGATCCTAGGTCTGTTACAAAGGTAAACAAGTGGCAAATTTCCGCGGAGGAATACCATGAACCTTAAAACTATGTAAAGCGATATTTTTAAAACTACATTGTATGTTATAATCATTGGCGTCTTCATATGTACATTTTTGCTTATGGTGCTGACATTATTATTTCATAATTTACTTTATTTTAAAGGTGCAATCATCTGTGTGTGTAGTGTTAATCTTTTATAACGATTTGTTCATGACGGACTATTTTCGTTCGCGGATCACCTTTGTTTGGTTGCCATTTTAAGTTCAGGACTTCGCTTGGCGCGAACATACGTTCTTTTTTGAGAAAATACGTTCATAAATAGGAACATATTAATTCTCAAATTGTTTTCAAGTCGCTTTCAACATCACTTTGAGCATTGTCATGCATACAACCCATGCTACTGATTTCATCACGCTATTCATCAAGGTTGCATTGTATCTGTAAATCTGTCAAAATATCGGTACTTGGATACTATCTTAACACAAGAATGTTACTGCAATAAAATGTTTAAATTAACTGTTACAGATTAAAGTGAACTATTTGTATATCAGTTGTGTCCAAAATTATATAAACATGCATGTCACATTATAGTTCAGGTTAAAAACAAAAGTAAAACAAATCGTAAAACTTAAATAAGTTTTACCTTAATTTTTCCATAATAAATTATTTTAGCTCACGATGAACTCTTTGTATTGTATTTGTTTATGATGAAGGGAACAATGATTACCTGCATCTAAGGCAATTGCGGGACCATAAAGTACTATTCCCATGTAAAATATCTGAAAGAAATACATATATTTTCTATGGATAAAAATAATGTTCTTGGCAATATAAATTATGGTTTAACTAGAAAATGTCTGTAAGACATGAATGCCCCCGCCGCAATGTTTCAATTTCAGTGTTATATAAATATGATATCAACAACAATGTAGCGTGGAAATATTTCCCAACTTTATACAGTATTATAGAGTTTACATCTATTGCGGTTCTTATAGTAAATACAGTTATAGTAACTGTTATGTTTGAAAGTTAAATAGGTAAACTATGTGTATATATGAGTCGGTGTATAGTATGTTGTTGTGTAGTAGATGTAGGTCATGTTACAGATGGTTTGATTCCGAGAGGACATTGTGTTGAACTACCTGATATCATGGATGTGTAAATAAATGTATGTGAACTTGATATTGTTTGTTTGAGTTATCCCTGCCGTAGTCGACTTCCATCCCGGACTTATAGATATAGCGCCCCGCCCCGCGACACCGCGGGGTTCCGGGAGGAAACGCTACAAAAATTACAACTACTTTGTCTTTGATATTGACACCATGAATTATGTACGCATTCAAGGTATTTCCACCCTTCATGTTGATACATCTGTAGAGGGAGACATATAGAGAGAATATTTTTAATGCATAACAACATACAGGGACCTTTTGAACATGAACTCATCGGATGTCTTCTCATACCTGAAATCTACATACAAAGTTGATCAAATATGTTCAGAAATGAAGTAGCTAGAGTAATGACACTGAATCTTTTTATAATATTTTGGCGGGGGCATAAATACCGTTGGTATTTTGATAAATAGGTGCATCAAACGAGTTGCTGGTAGTGCTATTTAGATAACGGGCTTAGTGTTGTTGAAATAGTAAATAATAATATTATATTTGCCTCTAATGTTTGATCAACGCACGATAACTTTTCATTCAGTGCAACATCCATTCATACGTTAAGTATGTGATAAAGATATACATACTGTTCCTACACCCGCCACACTGGTCCCTAGGAGGCGGATTCCACGAGACTTGTATCGTAGCTCCAGATACTACAATATGAATATGTACATTTCTTGTTCAATATATACTATTTACTATATACATCAATTAGTTGTGTGATAGTAGATAATGTTGTGTATTGTATCTGACGTTAAATCCATTACTACTAACGTGATGTATCATAAATGAACCATTCTTGATGATCAGATGTTGTTCTAGTACTTAACTTAAATAACGATTATTTGACGCAATATTTTAATAAAAAATTGATATAAAAAACCCTCATGCAAATACACGAGGAAAACATTTGTTTTACACTGTTTGTAGTTATTAGTTGAAAACAATGAATAATATTTTTAAATGTGTTACCTGGTAAAGGCTGGTGACTTTGAGTGGATGAATTAGCGGAACCCATATCAGTACTCCAATAAAATTGGCAAACATAAAGGAAAATAACGCCCACCAAAACATAATTCCATGCACGTACACTTCCGCGGGAAATCCAAGCATTGTGATGGAAGATTCAAATGTTACCATGAGCGACAGCGCAACCGGAAGTACCTTCATGTGACGATTTCCCATAAGAAATTCTTTTGTAGTTTTCTGTTTTCCTCCCGCAAACGCAAAATATATACCGATAGAAATTGAAATGAGTATAGCTGACCCAAATGTAATGTAGTCCACCAGAACAAGCCTGGCAATTTCGTCCGTTCCTGACATTTCCTCTGATGTTTAAGCCTAGAAAATGCATATTTGAAAAAAGGTTAACAATATGTCTGCATAACAATTATAATTAACAGACCTCGGATAACGAGTACAGAAATACTGTCACTATATTTTTTTCCGTTTTATCAGTCCGGAAACAAAAATACAGACTTACATTTAGTATGTACACATCACGTACCATATACATCACTTGTCTACATAATTGTACTCAATGAATATAAGCATTGTTTCAAAACATGTATTGTTTTATTTATTTAATTGTATTATTGTATACAACACAGTTTTCGACACTTACTCTATATTATTAAATCTCTCTTAAAGGGAAAAGATTTATCATAATAATATTTTCGTATATATTTCTTAATTTTCTGTTCTAACCAATAACCTTTATCTTTAAAAAGCATATTGTCGCAGAACAGTTTACTTCCATCGTCATCAATAAATAAATGCATGCTCGCTATATAGAATGTGGTCTTTCGTTTGATTTTACTTCAAGGTCACTGCCACTGCCGTTGAATTACCGAGCGTATTAAACTCCTAGTATTATTTTTAATCGACCTGATTCGCAAAAAAATCGAAAAAATAAAAATAAGTGTAACAGGATCTCATCACCGACATATGCCTTATTATTCTTCCATTGATTGTTAAAAATCCATCTGGCGTTAAACTTGTGATTCCAGTATCGCTGACAAGCACTCAATAGTAAAGAGTATCACAACTAGTATATAAAATGAAATTAAAAGGTTGCCACGAGGCGGTGAATATTTACACGTTTAATGAGCAGTTGTTTGCATCTTGATGTTAAAAGAGAAATAATTCAACATACCCGGTACATCAATGAGTGCAATAAGACATCGCGGAATGCATGTAGTACTGTATTATTGAAACCAATGGGAATAGGTCTATTATTTATGGTTAGATAATTGCGATTTTATTCACACGACTGATTCATGGGACAAAGCTCTGCAAATTACAGTCGGATGATGGTGGTTATCCAACAAACATATCAAGGTATTTAACCTTCACATGCAGTTTGAAGCTAATCCGTAGAAACCGACTCGGGCTATCGAGCTAACACTGTTTCAGCATCTGTCTCCATGCAATTCTGAACCATGAAACACTCAGCATAGAATTTCATCTTGTCAAATTATACTAGCAACGGGAACACGCTTACTTTAAATAATTGTCGGCATGTAGCAAACACTAAATACCACACTATATTATGATGCTGAAGATGATGTTTTTTATTGTCTGGACGTAAATATCCGGTCGTTTATTCGCACAAACAATCATACTATAAACTTTATAAAGTTTGACGTATACATTGTACGACGAATCTATCCATTTAAACATACATTTCAGACGAACTAAATTAAAAACAAATAGTGTTTAATGATGATGAATCTATTTAATTTACAATAATTGTTTTTCTGCTTTGATTTTTGTTTACCGTTAAAAATTAACTCAAACTTTCATAATAGTTTGGTGATGATTTTTAATGTTTGTCCAACATACGTTTTGTCAAATAGTAATCATTTTCGTATACGGATAGGCCGATATAAAATGTGAATCTGTTTCTTTTGAAATTTCAAAAATTTAAAGCCATACCAAGCTAATACGATATACACATGTACACATCAACGTTTAAAAAAACTACTCTTCGATATATTAATCTTTAATAACAACTAGTATTGTCTCCTTACACATCATTACCGATTTTAATATAACTTATGTATATATATTGTATCAAATTGAACAAAGAAACTTGTAATCCGTATATCTGGCTTTAGATACTTACCGAACTTCCTGGTAGACTACATCCAGCTAATCAAACGCCGCTATATGAATTATTTCTCTGCATCCACCTAGAGTAAACATTTTCGTGAACATGCATAAAGTGATGATACTTTTTATAATCAATGCATATAAATTACTGAAAGAATATGACCTAAAATACCACTGTTAAGTCGGACGTGAGTAAAATGGCCACGTGGGTTAGTACATGTAGAATAGTTTATTTGGCTTTCGCGGTTTATTCTCAGCCTTAGGACAATCCGTCTCTGAAATGAGTGTGCTGTTACCTTACAGATTGAATTTATTCTGACATGTTTACACGTAAAACTCATTTAAGAAAAAAAATAACTGTTGAAACAGAAAGTTGAATGGTCGTAACATTATAAATGGATTTATATGCAGCTTTTTGTTTTAGCTGCATTTCTACAGATTTTTCGAAACATTCAAGGGATTATATTGTCATGGTACAAAAAAAAATTCATTGCATTTGGCTAACTGTGTCGATTTGCTTTATTTAACAGGGTATTTAATTTGTTTCTTCTTATTTCGAGGGATTGTTCTGCTCAAAACATTGTATGTAAATGTTCCTAAGGCGTGTTAAAATTTAACACTAGAGGTTTTGTAATATCAATAATATAGTTGCATGTTATATTAAAAAGGAATTTAGATACGAAACGCAGACATACCTGCCTGTATAATTATATGCTAATGACAAGCGGTTGATACATGGGAATAACGCATTTACACTTAACTATTCGTGTGGTTATGACCAGTGTATATAATAAAAACAGAATATGGTTTGAAAGCAAAGCAATCTGATGGAGCGACGTTTAGCTAATCAATAACAGCGTGAGGAAGGTATGCAATATCATCCCGGATGTGCCTAATAAGTAACACAGTTGCATGGAAAGGAATAATGATGGCACGCTGTTTATTATGCAACATGTCTTATTGACAATGCAAGTGCATACTTAATGTTGACAGAGACATCAGATTATGTTTACGATTACTTGTTTCTCATCACTCATTTCGTTGTTGCAATCTGTTTTTTTATTTTTTTTTATTTTTCGGATTTTTGTTACATCTACATCAAACTATTACCTCACTGTGACCTATGCTTCATGACATACGTGTACTGTTTGTTTAATATAGAAATCATTACCGGTGGGAAACTATGGATTGCATTGAAATACTTTGCCCCGGTAAGGCTGACTGAATACACCAATCAGTGAAATTTACATGTATCCTGTTGAACTTTGTAATATCAGTGCATTGATTAAATCTGTGCTTCGCTTGGGGAATACATCAATTACACACTAAAGCTAATAAACGGTACAAATAATTCAACGTTTTATTCTTCTTTGTTTGTTATGTGGAATTGATTTAAGTTTCATACTGTTATCATTAACATAATATTACTCACATATAACACACGGCAAAATCCTAGTTGACCTAAAGCCATTTGTGACACGTGCACTGCTGGTCTATAGGAAATATATGTTTCACCCTCTACCAATAGGCACTAAGGAGATATTGCAACAGTCATATCATTATGCATTCGGAAGTCCACTCTTTATTTATGGCAGAAGCAGAGCCAAAAGCTCTCGAAGCAGTACTTGTAGTTGGTCCGCGGAGGGAAAGTACATTTCATACTATCGCCAACACAGACATTAAATAAGAATAAATATCCATTCACATCAGTTTCGACAAATTTATATGGTGCTTTTCCTGCATCTCAACTGACTGTATTGTGTTCTTTTTTCTTAAAATGTTTTATAACTATGAAAATATTGCAACATCAAGAAAGCATGCGTCTGGAGTGCTTTCAGTTCTTTGATTTAATATATTCTTCAGTTCCATTTTCAGGCAAATATTTAGAAAATCATAATTCTTACCCCTCTTTCGCTGTCATTTTCCTCGTTAGGCACCAGGTCAAAAGCGGAAATTTTAAATTCGTTGAGTAACGCGAGGAGGATGTTTCTTGCAGCTAATCTCCATTGCACAATATACAGAAAAGATTATTATGTATAATTAAACATGTAAATGGTCTACGGTAAATAAACGTTTAGAAATGGTCATTCAAACGGCAACGTCGAAACAATCAGTTAATTTGTGTATGCATACTTACAGATTAGCAACTATCGCATAAAGTGTGTAATAAATATTGATTATTCGTAAATCTAACCTGTTTTGTTCGCCAGGTATTCCATGCCTTTGCACATGTCGAAGACGAATTTGAAGAGTTGAAGACCATTAATGGCCCCACTGTTGCATACAATAAAGTAAATAATACACAGGAATATGTGCAGTTTACAGGGGAAATATTGAACAAACAAGACCACATTTGATGTGATTACCGGATTCTATAAATATAATGTTACCTTTTACGTTTGGATTTTTCATACTATATGTATTGGTACTTCAGCCACAACAAGGGACTCGAAACTCTTTTAAGATTTGCGCTTAAAAGCAAATACTAATGCATTTATCATAAATATAACTTTCGAAATCTTTGATAAAAATGCATTTATATTAGTTAACAGAGTATTTATATATTGAAACACTTCACGGACTCTGCTCTGCTGTTGGGTCACGTACTTGGAATGTCATCTACCGCCCCGATAAACTTGAGGGTGTTCGGATGGTTGCCCGTAGACATTTATCTTGGCCTTCATCAAAGTCAGATACGTTTCGGAGTAATTGATTACAAGACGATTTCATTAGGATTCAAACATACTGAGAGAAAATATCCAGTCTATCAAAAATACATAACAGTCATCAGAAATTGTTGTACAAAACTGATGCTTATTTTCGTTACCACGAAGAAAACCACTTCACAAGTATTCATCCTTTAACATATGAATGTTATTTTATTCTAGTAACATGGGCAAATGTTGACGGTTGTTTGCTGAAAAAATACAACTACACAACAATATTCACTTAGCAAATATCATATCTAATTGTTATAACAAGACAAATGTATTTACTTTTCAGTGCCTTAAATACGATGGTATCAGCAACAGAGTGTTGGCTGGATAACATGTTGCCTTATATATGGTGGCAAAACAACCGGACCTGATTCTTGTTCTAGTGAGAGATCCTTCCCCGACAGTGCCAATGGCTTGGACGTGAGATCTACTTCACCATGGTAAATAATGTCGTCGTTGAAGCTCCGTGAATTTGCCTTGTTCTACAACATATATATCTGACTTTAATTTATTTTTCATATCAGCATATAACTGTTACATCATAGGAGATATGCATTTTTTGTATGACTTTCGTGGACTTAAAATGTCGTTATTCGGTTTTTAATTTTAGATGTGAAAAAATGTTCTTTGGGAGATAAAAAGTTTTCCAGTAAATTAACTTACGAGAGTAAGATAACACTTATCATAAACGATAACGAATTTAAGATTTTTTTCTCACACAACATCCAGATATTATATCTAGAAAACATGTTTCTCTTGGGTATAACAATATTCCTGTTTCCTGATTAGGGGAAAACAATACAAACTAAACACTTCTACATACGACTTATTAATTGAAATATTTTTGTGTTTTTGTAAATTTATTATCTTTAACAAGTATCTTTTACAGAAAAAAGCATGTCGTCATCATTATATTTTCATTATAAATCCATTAATATGGTATAACTCCTCTTATTTGGTGTTCATTTTCTCTCATCACATTGAGACTGTGTCTGATAGACGGAGCTTTCTCCCCTTCCTTTCTGGACCTTATCCGGTCTACATTTATCAATATTTTCAGCTTTCCAGTTCTCCACAGTAAAACAACACAGATGGCAATACGTACATTATTGTATGAGAAGGAGAATCACTGAAAATATTGAAGAAATGTGTTGCACTATCTGTACGATGAATAATGAACGACTACCACTTAATGATATGTTTGACTGGTGGCTGTTGGTGTCATCAGAAATTCAAGGTTTCTTGACACTTTGAAGACTAAAAGAATCTTTCAACATTTTGGTGATGAGATAGGGGAATTTCAACCCTAGGAAGATGAGTCTTTAATTGCAGAACACGAGGCTTGCCGAGTGTTTAGAATCTTAAGAATCTTACCCTGTTGTCACTGTCAAATACATACATATGTTTTGGCCTATTCATAACAATTGTATGACGTCACGTCAACAATACATTAACGTCACGTCAACGCTAAATTAAAACATGTAACGATAACATTACATTTTATATATGTTAAACAATGAGGGAACAAGGTATGAGAAAAATAATCATTCATACCATTTTAATGAAATTGGGAATCTCAATCATCGGGGACAGATTCTTAAGCTACAAAACACTCGGCAAAGCATCATGTTTGGCAACTTAAGAATCTTTACCCTCTCAAGGCGGTGAGAAATTTTATTAGTCTCACATCCAAGGTGAGGATAGATTCTGTTAGTCTTATTGGACACAGTTAAAAAATGTCTGGCCATGTCTATGTTTCGCAGCATTAAGTAATGATTAATTGGTAAACTTTGTAAGAATCCGCCACGCAGGCTACCACAATTAACGAACAATGTGCATACCTTGATTACAAAAATGCAGTAAAGGTTTAATGGAAATATGGACGTGAACAGACATTCTTGGAATAATTTACAAATATTTATGTCAGCCTATGTAATGCATACCTTCATGGCAATACAAATAAACACGTTATTCCGTACACGTACATTTTATGAACGGTTCCATTGTAGAAATTATTACATTTGCACCAATATGTGATCATCAACCTTGATTTATTCAATCCATTATGATCCATCATTATCGCACCTGTTCGAACTGATACATATGTATAATCCACGAATCGGTGTATTATTGCTAACCACCGTTTTATTTGAAGCCAACCGACCTGCTTTACGTTGACCTATAAAAAGGCAAAGGATATAAGCAGGTCTGATTCAAGATGTATTCATTGCAATGCAATTCCTTTTCGGCATACTGTATCTTCAAAAGTACAACCAAAGGAAGGGTGCCAATTTGGTGGCTATCACTGATAAGTTTTATTTTATGTTTATACATACCTTGGAAGTATGCCATCATGATATGACATGAACTTAAGATCAGCTTGGAGGCCATTCAAGGATATGAAGGGGGTAAAGTGGGGGATCAAAATCACAAATGGTCTCTTTTTGACAAAACTACATTTTATTTTTTGAAAGTTTCTTCATTATTTTGATGTATTGTGTAAGGTAGCAGTGTACAGTAGAGGGTTGTGCCCATGGGTGATATTTTTGTTAAATGGCTAACCCCTGTATAATGATATGTAAAACAAATATAAAAATAAAACTGTACTAAAATTAGTATAAGCATGTCAAGTGGACCATGTGAGCTTCACATTTGTAAAAAAAAAAAGTTTTTGGTTCGAGAACAAAATTTTGGCCATAATCCGAAAGGGTGCCTACACATGAAAAGCTAGCTTTACAGGAGGTAAAATTTTGACAACAGCACA
>JAUMHH010227584.1:0-11850 GCA_032359455.1 Chlamys rubida
GACATATAACAATTGGGCAAAAAAAATTAGAAGTAGATTGAAAATTTTGGGATAGGCTTCAATATGAAATACCTTCAATAGGGAATGTGTCCCATTTCCGCCCCGGAAAGTCCTCAAAAAAAGCCCTGAATGAGGTCCATCAGACTCGACTTCTATAGTTATAGTACGTCCTGAAGCAGTTCAAAACCATCAAATGAGAAAAAGATATGACTGACAAACTCATTAAAAACTTTTTTGCGGGATGGAAAGGAATATGATACTGAAAGATCTCCTTCCTGATACATGTACTTATGAAATAGGAATCTTCAAAGTTCAAACTTAATCTTGAAAAAATCTACCCATGCTTAGCAATGCTTAAGGTCTGCACAAACTTTGCAATGCTTAAGGTCTGCACAAACTAAGAAATGCTTAAGGTCTGTGCAAAGTTATCAATCTAAATGTCTACCCAAACTTAGCAATGCTTAAGGTCTACTCATGCTTAGCAATGCTAAAGGTTAACACAAAAAAAGCAATGCTAAATGTCTACACAAAGTTAGCAATGCTAAAGGTATTCTCAAATTTCGCAATGCTAGCAATAGCGTAAAGTACTGAGACTTAACAATGCTATACAAGTGGTCAGACTAAGCATTGCTGAATGATAATGGTCTGCTCAAAATTGTGATTGAAACTTATTTTATTGTCGATTATCAGCAATGCCAATGGGATTGGGCACAAGTTGAACAACTTATAAATACGAAGCCCTTTCCTTAAAAATTGAGAATGTCTCTCATGAAGTAAGTAATGGATAGCTGTCTGTACCTGTCAGCAATAGTCTTTGATCATTGCAGTATATTGAAATACTTATCCACTCATCTATAGGCATCAAATTTACTGTGTTGACATGAAGCAAAAACATTGCATGGGACCCAAAAACATTGGAAAGCTTTGTCTGATATTTCAATATGATATAAATATTTATTACCTATTTAGGACCCAACCTTTAAAACAGCTATAGCTCTGACATTGCTAAAGAATTGTGCATGTGGTATGTTGATTGTATTACACCTCGGTCCAAGGTGTGTCTGCCTGTTAGAGTTGCGACACGACACCTGAACACAGGACACCTGAGCACAGGACGTTAAAACACCTGCTCTGTAACAAGCTTGAATCCTGCTTGTTAACTGACCTTCAGTGGACAGGTTTTATGACATAAAACTTTTAGCATCCTTCTGTTAATTTGTCTTGCACTCACAGTGGTATTATCAAGCCCAGGTGGGATCAACTCATTCACCCCTGAAAACACATTTGAACTCATCCTATTCAAAGGTTGGAATAGTTTATTATGGAATTTTAGGGGCGAGTGAGTTAATTTCAGAGGCTATTCACTGACCGACTTTCTGATGCCCCTCCCTTAGTGGGAGGGCTACACAGTATGGGAACATATTGCACAAGGCCAGTTCTGGGAAACACCAAGATGGTTCCTTCCCTTTCTGCTAGTCTCATCTTAACTCATTCACCCCTGAAGACACATTTGAACTCTTCCAATTCAAAGGTTGGAATATTTCATTCTGAAATTTCAGGGGTGAATGAGTTAACTTTCAGTTCAGTATCATTTCAAGGGCAGGATTGTGAATGGATGTTTTGACCTTGAATTCCCTGTAATCAAGCTCACAATTGACCTCCAACGCTCAATCTTATTTAACAATTTCACATGGTGGGATAGTAAAATAAGCTGATTAAAAGAACTTATGTAAGTGTTACCAAACCAACAGGAAATCCGTTTCACTTTGTGCGGTAATGCTTTGTAATCTTGTTGTGGTGGTCGGGAACCCATGGTTCCGGAGTAATAATTACATGACCCGGTTGATGTTGGAGGTTGGGGATAGGGTTGGGGGGTCATTAATAGCAACCCTGGGAGGGGGCAGTAATTATCTGACCATGAGAGGAGGGGAGCTATCATTGTACATTACCATGAGGTCGAGGGAGCTTTAGTTATTTCACTCAAACCAGGGTATATGCTAGGATGGGTACAGAAATATTTCATTATTTTGTATTCAATTTATGAATGAATGAATGATTTATATATATATATCAATACTTTGATATATAAAATACCTTAAAAATGTGAAGGTATTCATAAAGATTGTCAATAGACTTGGATAAAATCGTATATATGTGTAGTAGATGGAGGGTGTCTGTCCTGGGTCTGTCAGTGGTTTTCACCCTTAGGGTTATCAGGAAGTGCCCTGAGGGAGGGGGTGGGGGAGATTTAGGAGATTGGTCTATTATGATATTACCTCCAAGGAGTGGTCAGTTATAAATACTTAACAGGATTACTTATCAATATTAGGGATTACAAGGTTTCTCTGGGGTATGTATAAATAGTGATTTCCTGTCAATAATTCTGAAGGATCTAGATTATGAATTGCTCAAAAATTTAGTTTAAGAAGGAAATGTCTCTATAAAGTGGGGTTCAGTCTTACCCTTGAGCTAAAAAATGTATTTTTGCAAAATACTAACTGTATAGTGACATTTTAATGGCGATCAGGTAATAGTTTCATCGGAGTTGTTCTTGAAGTGTAATTTCATTAATTTGTACCTGTGTATCATATTTGATGATTAAGGTAAGAAGAGTTCCGACAGAACAATACAAGTCATATTTTGAAGCCATATTTGCTGGCATTAATAACGATTTGAATGAAATATATCCAGATATTTGTGTCGGTAAAAAACGTATATTACTTGTTTATATATGTAATGTATTTATCACACGGTCACCATGTTGTTTAGGGACTACAATATGACATCTCAATAGAGACAATTATAATTGATATAGAGTAAAAATGGCAAATTGTTTTTGAATTCAAGAAATTGCCAATTGAGCTTGTAAGGCATGGTTTCTGCAATATTTGTAAAAAAAAGTCTTGATCCTTGGAGAAAAAGGGTCTGAAATTAGTTTCTATTTCATGAGATATATGAAACTCGAAAAATCTTTAACTCATTCACCCCTGAAGACACATTTGAACTCTTCCAATTCAAAGGTTGAAATAGTTCATTATGAAATTTCAAGCTCACCAAATGTTGCTAAAATAAAAAATGAAATAAACCCTTAAACTCATTTCGTAAAATTTTCTAAACGGAAACTCGCATGAAGTCCTAGGTATAGTAATATGTGATGTATCGGTTTTGCGTGTTATGTGTCTCAACTCTTCGTTATTGGTGTCTAGTGCCCTTGAAGCCATCTTGCTGACCTCGAGTTTCTTCTATATATCTTTAAATTATTCAAAACAAATATTCTGCCAATAACAATATCTATTAGATTAGCGTAATTTCAGCTACCTAAATAATTTAAGCCTACATGGACCAAGGGATAACATTCAGATGATGGATCGAGGCATCGTAATCATATGTAGTGCTATTTTCTGTTTAGGATAATGAACCCATGTGTTCCGATCGAGGCAATGAAGACTGGCTTGGTAATCCAGACATCGGATAACTGGTTGACCGATTCTTGTTCCGAATAAAAAGGTCACATGATCGGGTGAAAGGCCTTGTAGGTAGATGACTGGCTAATTTTGATGACAATCAGAGAAAGTTCAGAGGTGTGTAACGATTATTGTTATCGTTTCCTAAAACACTTGTGTGTTTTTAAACAAACTTTTTGTTCGCAACTGTTGTTCTAACACAATATTTCCTTCCGTCCAATTTTATTCTTTTTAGAATTTGTTTAAAAGTTTTGCCCTAAGTATAATCTGTTTTTCCGATATGTGCCATTGATTTGCCGTACTTATTTCGGGTAAATTAACCACGAAATAAAAGGCCACTTCCACATATTAATCTCAATCGGTGAAATGTAGGCCCCGGAGCAATTCTAAATGGCCTGAACACAATACGAGCGTGTTTTGAAAAGTGATGACCCGCGTTCTCGTAAGATTGTGTTTTATTTTTTCACCAATTTAAAAGTTCAGATAATCCGAGAGGCTTTTCCAAAGGGTCAGTGAACGAGTAAATGATTTAATCGTCGGCTGTTTTATATAACCGTTTGTATACACATAATGGTTTCTTTCTAATGGAAGCGAACAGCTAAAAGACAGTCTTTATATAATTTTTTTTGAGGCATTGTAACACAGTATTCTATTCTTTTGGGTCCGATTCAACTGTTATCAGCAAAGTGCAATTTAGCCCAGTTTGTGGTTTTCTTTTGTTGAACAAAGACTAGGTCAACCTCTCCAGACGTATTAGCAGATTACACTGTAAAGCAATATTGTCTCCTTTACCGTTTAGTTTGACATGTTTTTTAAAGAAATTAACAATGACAACTCTGTTCAATAACTTTCTACTGACTTAAATGTTGAGCTCCATAGAATTCTCAAAAAAAATAGACAAATTAATTCAGCTCTTTGTGTTTTTTCCCAAAACTAATTTGTTATGAAATATTATTATAATGTCAACATTTAAATCGTTTAAAAAAGGATTGTTTGTTTGTAAATGTGGGAAGCAAACAGTTTTTAAACAAACTCACCCACCCCCCAAAATACAATATGTTGTATTACCTTTGTCATTTGGTATCATATGATTTTCGTATTTAAAATCAATTCTTGAAAATATAAATTGCTTTTAAATATCAAACAAAAATTACTCACAAACAAAATATGTCTATAACATGGACCAAATACCAGGATCAGTACCAAATTTGATGAGGAGGGATGGGGGGGATTAGATAATTTAAACATACTAATTTTTTGAGCAAAAGACAAAATTTAAAATGTGCATACCTATACATTCTTAATAAATAAATACATAAATAACAGTTGTTCAAGAAATGGTCTGATTAAAATGTTCCCAATCCAATTAAGGTGTTTTTATTGCCAAATTACCTCGGGAACCTGTCTGAACTCCATGGCATTACAAGTAATGTTTTGTGATGTTGTCAAAAGTAGGTGATATCATTTTGAAATTCTGTCAATGTCCATTAGGAAAACAAAGGTCATTCACTGTCACAGTTTGACTGTCAAGGACCCCTAAGAGAAATCACTGTTGCCTTATGTTTGTTGTTTACATATTATTTTCTTTAAGGGATTATATATATGAACTCAGTCACTCCGAAAACACATTTGCACTCTTCCAATTCAAAAGTTGGAATAGTTCATTATGAAATTTCAGGGGTGAATGAGTTATATAATTAAGGGAAGTGACCCCATGTGTTTTGATTTTGTTTCTTGTACTGTTTTCACAATACAATACAATACTAATAATCTAAAGGATTAATATTAGCTGATCAAAAAGGGGCTGTCCCTGGGCCCTTTTACAGGTGAATGACTCCAGCTGTGGCTACCTGTTAGACATGCTAATGACCCTTTGGTTGCACAATCAACAAAAGGGGCTGACCTAGCTCCCTACCAAGCCAGGATAAGGGGGCCGGTTATGGCAGATGTCAGTCAACTCACCTGAATCTATTTTATGAATGGAAGTTTGAGAGTGTGTGTACAGGGTTACTAGACTCGATCACCTGTGTATAGTACTCACATCAGCTGACCGCAGGGATGACTGACCACTGGACAGGGATGAATGACCATTAGGGGCTACTGCTTGGTTTAGGCTTGACCATTGGGATGAATGACCACTGTGGATCAAGCTTGGACTACAAATACAAGTGACCATGCACAGCGTTTTAGATTCAGTATCAATTATCAGCCCAGACGGATACCCTGTACTCCAGTGAAGTTTTAGATGTGAACTGTACGGATTCAATATATATAGTGCTGTAATTGTGACTGTTATACTCAAACACAGGAATTAACATTTTATTTTCATATATATATATTTAAAGATATTTTTTAATTTGGGTGTAGATGCATCATTTTAACTCCAGTGGTTACAAATTGGGATCTTCAATAATTTTTTCTCTCTGTTCATTAATATATAGCTGGTTTACTGATGCTGTAAACAGCAGCAAAGATTGAAATATCATTTCAAACAGAACAAAAATATTCGGTCAAAAATAAGTAACACTTTCATCGGCACAGTATGTTTTAGCAGTTTCCCAAATCATGTAGGTATAATATTTACTTTTGAGATATTGAGAAAATATCTTCTAAAAGATCAAGGAAAATTTAATTGTAAGTGCGAAACCAATCTCGTAGCCCCTGACACAGTTTAGTGCTCTGAGATTAGAAATTGAAACTTATTTCGGATAACATTGGCGTTTTTTTCCTTCGGAGACGTGGCTACAATTCCATCAGCTTTATATATTATTCAATCAGGAGTGGATTTTTTTTCCCAATTTCACTAAGGACTGGAGGATGACTGTTTTAAGTGGAAGCGATTGCACTGTGTATTTTTAAGTCTATACCCCAGGGTACCGACTATCATGGGAATTAAAAGGTTCCTCTGTGTAACTGCCGCAGCATCTGATTTGGATTCTAAGAAACGGAAGAGCGAAGGTGAGTCAATCGACTGTTGCAATTGGGTTGCTGTAATGAATTTTGGCACCTTTTGCAGTTGAAATTTGCGGAGATTTCTTCGTAACGAAGCAGTATTCCAAGTCAACTCAAATTTCTGGGTATACAAAATTAATTTGAAAAAAAATGGAAACCAATGTTTGGTTTTGACTACAGGAAATTTTAAATTCAAAACAGGAACTTATTGCCAAAATGAATCTGAAAAGCTTTTCATTAGATTCTAACAGTGCAGAATATTAATCATGATAAAACTTGAATATGTATGCTTAATTAAGAGAGTATTACCGGTAATGTAAAGGACTGTAGCTGATATATTCCATCCTCAGACGGTTCCTCATGTGTATGATATGTCTGGAATTGTTTAAAGATTAATTCTAACAGTGCAATACTAGTAGATATTTTAAAAGTTCCGTCCATGGAAGAAGACAAATATATTGATTCTTATATATAGGAATATAATGAAGATATATAATCAAAATATTTTGAGATGGTCATGCATTGTTTTACTTCATTTTGAAGCAGGAATAGCATTGGCTCTTTTGCTTCAGTATTATACACTTCAGAGTGTTTTTGACTATCTAAAATTAGGTTTGACTCCTGTGTTTGGATGAACATGTCTTTTTGACATGTGTTTGACCCTCTAAATGTCGGAAAAACAAACGGAATTTAACTTTTGAAAATGCAAAATGTCAAGGGTCAAAATTGATAACCTTGGACACAGATGTCGCTTTGTACCATGGGTTGGTGTAAAAGTTGGATTATATATATCTGAAATATTTGATTTACAAAAATATTTTTTTTGGTTTAATTATTATACTGGGGGAAAATGTTTTTAATGCAGAGTTTAGATTTTAATTAAAAGTAAGGACAATGAGTATGTGTTTTACTATCTATATACAGTACAAATGTTTGTTTGATTTTCTTGTAAAATAGATATTTTACAAAATCTATATTGGATGTTAATGGAAGGCTATAAACTTTAGTGAAGCAAGCAGAACACATACTAGGTTAAAGGTGTGGTAATGAAGAGGTATTTTTAAAAATATATGTGTTTTATGAAATAGTGATTTTTTTTAAAAAAAAAGTATATTCTATATATTTTTTTTTTTGTAATTTATAGACAATAACTTGCATAAATTATTCATGTATAGGAAATCATTGCGTAGGTTTTTCCTTGTTGATGACCGTCAACATTGAATAACTACTTTTCAAAATGAGTGTTAAAATTCAAAATAACAAGTGAAGCCACCTGATCGGAGAGGCTACGGGGTTAATAAGGGAGGGACCCGACTTAAATATCCACGTCTATTGTTGTACGTCAGTAGCCAACAGTAATGTTTCCGGTTACGAGGAGTATCACCAGCCTGGTGACCCCTTGTTTTCTGACCCCTAACACCCCCTACATCCAGCAGGGTATCACAATAACATCCAGGGCAAATAAGGAGGGTTTTCAGCTCCTTTCGTAAAACACTTACCCCGGTACCACCGTTTCATGCATATTATTGAAGGGTGGCAGTATTTCAGATAGCTATAATTCTTAATTTCAGTACCAAATAAAATTTTAACCTTGGAATGAATATACTGTACAAATTTTTTTATTAGGATTTTTTCCTACTTTTGTACAAATTGGTGTACATTTGTATCTTAACCTTTTAGGTTATCAGTTAATGGGAAAAAAAGAAAGACATATTTGTCATTTCATGTTTAGCCTTTTTTTTCTACCTTTTCAGTTTGTTGAGGTTTTATGAAATGAACGAACAAGCTTGTAATTGTCAACAGTCTCGAATCTTTGTAGAGATTGGTGAACTGTAACCCTAGATCATGTGAGATAGAACGATTAGCTACAAGCTGACGGAGACACAGGTTTTGTTCTCAAACCAGATATGACAGGAAATCTATAAAGCACAAAATAATTTTTAAAATAGTCTTTTGTCGTGAAGACAAAAGGGCGAATCGTATTTGTGAACACTGGCTCCGAACTGTCATCAGTTTCGAGTAGCATACTTACCGACCTTTCAAACTTTCGTGGGTGGATAAGAACAAAACCATTGGGCAAATATGGATTTTAGAAATGTTTCTTATAGTGATACATGAATGATGAAATAATAAAAAGAATGTCATATTTTTAGGTTGCCTATTCAATGGTATATTATGTATATAATTCTGATGATTTTCAATTACAAAGAAGAGGGTGAAAAATATTGAGTGTCATGCATCCCAACATACAGTGACTTGACAAAAGTAATTCCTTAACCCTTTCACCCCTAGGTAACTTTGGTAGACTCTACCATACATTGATCTGGATGAGTCCATTATGGTCTACAGTGGTGAAAGGGTTAACAAGATTGCCGAAGCAAGTTTCAACGAAGGCCAAACAAAATTTAGAGTGTGTTTCAGGTATCTTGACATACCTTTGATTTTTTTACCGACCCTAGAACATTTTATTACCTAGTTTTAACCAACATTGATTTATTAGCCAGGCCAAGCCACCAAGTCACTCATTAAAATGTACTTTCTTCTAGTCCTGTTGTGGGAGAGACCGACCCCATTATTGACAGCTTAATAGCCATTGGTTTGTGTGGAAATTCATTGTGATATCTGATGTAGATCATAATATTGATTCATGAAAAAAAAAAATTGTTGATGGCATGTTACCTGTAACATGTTTTTTGTTTGTTTTGGCCTTGTTACAAATGAAATATATATCTTCCAAGGACGAAAGTTGGACTTAAATATAAATATTTTAATTTATATGACAAATATTTATGTGAATACTATCAGAATTATATCTAGTTAATAATTTTATTTAACTGGCCAGCATTCTGAATCATTTTCATTGCTTGCCCTGTCTGCAAATTTTGCAAAAGATCCACAAAACAACCAAATGTACTGTATTATTTCCGAAAAAAAATCTGTACTTTCTGATATCTGTTGGCTTTCTATCAATTTTTCTTAATGAATCTTATTGAAACGTATGGATATTTTCCATATTGTATATTTAGCATCTTGTGTTAAATATTGAGTACAACACCTTACTCTGATTCAAATTCAAAGTTAGGATGAAAATAGTTCAAATAAATTCTTTCTTGATTTCACCTTAGAATTTATACATTCCGCTGACGAAGTTTCGAGTACTTTGTGTCAGGACTCAAACTGAAGGAGCTAACAACTGTTCTAAGGTTTCACCTCCGATACACGTGTCCAGACTTTGATCCTTCTCATTAAATACTTGTACAGGATCTGGTGAGCTCAAGCCAGCTGCTTGGACAGGGTTTCGTCATTACGAAGGGTGACATATCTTTGGGCGGAAAAAAAGACTTGAGCATGAAAATTGTTTGTGGTTTAACAATAATTAGCATGAAAATTGCTTGTGGTTTAACTCATTTACCCCTGAAATTCCATAATGAACTATTCCAACCTTTGAATTGGAAGGGTTCAAATGTGTCTTCAGGGGTGAATGGGTTAACAACAATCAAGCTTGGACAGACAGAAATTAAAATTGTTTATTTAATTTACTTGTTTTGAAGAAATGTTATTTTCCCCTGTAATGACGTTTAGCAGACTTAAGACAGTCCTGCGTCAATTGTTATAATTGAACAGAGAATTTACTGTTTTAAACACATTGAGATCAGGAGTTGTAACTGAATCTGTTGTCCCGGTCACAATGGAGTCCTTATTTCCTGTGATTTTACCTGACCCAGCGGGGTAAACGGGGTGAAATGGATATATCTGTTACCATCTCCCGCCCCCAACATCTGTGGACGCTGCTGTCGTATGTGACAATCGCTGAATTGATGCTTCAGTCTCCATTTCACAACTTACATTAATCGAAGTTGCCCCCAAAAAATCAAATCCATGTATAACTGAAGTTATATATATCTTCTTTTCATTATTCCAAATATTTCTTCTCCCCTGAGCCCCTAAAATACTTCATCTCCCCAGCCCCAAATTATCCCATCTCCCAAACCCCAAATGTATCATGTCCTCAATATCAATTATCACTTGCTGCCAAATTCAACATTAAAATATGCCTTTCTACTGTTAACCCCAAATATCCCATCCCAACCTGTAAGTATCCAATTTCCTTGACCCCCTGACATCACATAACCTAACCCTCAAATGCCCCCTCCTTGACCGATCACAAATCCTAACCCTCAAATGCCCCCTCCTTGACCTATCACATACCCTAACCCTCAAATGACTCATCCCTCTCCAACCCTCAAATATCGCTTTTCCTCGACCCCCTAATATCACAGACCCTTGTTACATCCTTCAAGTAAAAAAATGTTTCCGACATCAAAATATCTTGTCGACATCTTCCCCATTGTAGCTCAAATATCAAATCTTCCAAACCTCAAATTATCCAATTTCCCCCTGCTTTCCAAATGTCCCAATAAAAAATAGGGATTTTATTGAAAAATAATGAATAAATAGCAAATCTCCAGTTTGTTTGCAAGAAGTCGGGTCCAATCTGTAATGGATGATCAGTTGATGTTTTGTGGGCTTCCAATAGGTGTGTTAACCCGTTCACCCCTATGTAACTTTAGTAGACTCTACCATGCATTGATCTAGATGAGTCCATTATGGTCTACAGTGGGGAAAGGGTTAAATTACATTTATCATTTTCAACCGTTGATCGAAAAATATGTTAAAGTCACTGGTTCCTATTTCATGTCTTCGATAACGGAACATTTTTGTATAAGTTCGAATTTAAGCATATGTGACAATATTACTGATGTTATCAAAAAATTACACTCATTCAGAATTAATTTTTACCCTTTTCTGAATTGGGGGGAAATCATTGGAGTCTTATGTGCCCTTGGGTATAGTGATGTCTGTTCTCAACAAAAGTATTTCCTATCAGATCGATCTGACAGTAAGTAATTTGTGTTATTTGGAAAAGGTCCTCTTGCTCGATTTGCTATAGGACTTGTATAGCCAGGATATAGACAAACTGTCCTCATCTGTCTGACACCTGTCAACATATCATTATATGTTAATATAATGATCATTATTTAATTGACTGTAAATGCTATTGAATTCTGATGGGCTTAAATTGACTCCATTTTGCACAGGACATATTGAATTTTGTCATTTTAGTTATCACATGGTTATTAATGAAAATATATTCATCTCCAGTTTGTTTCCATGAAGTCTATCCAAAATATTTCATCCATGAAATATGGTAACCTGTACATGTTTCATGTAAATTGCAATTATGCAGCATTTTAAACCTAGGTTCGAAACCATCTAACTATCAAACCTGCCTTAGAGAGCACCTGTCTATAACTACAGTCAAACCTGCCTTAGAGAGCACCTGTCTATAACTACAGTCAAACCTGCCTTAGAGAGCACCTGTCTATAACTACAGTCAAACCTGCCTTAGAGAGCACCTGTCTATAACTACAGT
>JAUMHH010227595.1:0-11849 GCA_032359455.1 Chlamys rubida
CACACTTTCTCCCTCATTGGAAATGTGGAATGAGGGAGATCTCCCTCATTGGAGGTTTCAGAGGTTGACACCTATGACGGTGTCATTATAAGTTACTGTATAATGGCAGCTACCGACGTCAATACACGTTACTTGATCATATTATTTATTGATGTTAGGCGAGATGAAGGTCCTAGGGCTATATTTTGTCTGCAACCACTAGCAAATTAATGATCTTGACATAATTTCAAGGTCACTGAGGTCAAATGTGATAAACTTTTTTAAACAACCTTTCTGAATAATCCGTTGGTCGTGACCAGTTCATCATTTTGACCTATATCATGCTGGGGCGATGAGTTATCTAGATCTTAGGTCACGTTTGTCTGTTGTGGGTCAAACATCCGTAAGCAATTTACATTTTTGACCATGGCTAGACAAATATTGTTTGGTTTGGTTTGTTTGTGCTACGTCCTTTTAACAGCTATGGTCATTTAAGGATGTGCCAAGTTTTGGTGGTAGAGGAAAACACAAAGTTGCCGCCAGTACCTGTAGACTGCCCCACGTAAGCCTCAAACCCGTGACCCAGTGTTGGACGACGAGTTATCATAGATGGTCCGACATCTTAACCACTTGGCCAATGCGGCCTCTTTAACTACATGTAACAGGTATATGGATCCCAACCTAGAGGGACCTAGCCAAAATGTGAAATTAGCTAAAATTTAACAATGTCCTTCACATGTTTGCTATACCGGTACTCAAATACCAGTACTCTTGATGGATGGAAGGGCTCTACATTACCCTTTAGTCATCCATTCCCCCTTGGTCCTGGAGACAATGCCTTGGGCTACTAATTTTGTTGAAATGGCCTAAACTGGTTACTCCAGGTGAAGTAGTACAGAAGATATGCCCTGGGCGAAATCTTTGGACAGACAGACGGATGGAGTATAAAACTTATAGTCCCCTCCCCCCAATAACTGGTGGGCGACTAATATTGAAAGCTGAAAGGATATTACCATGTAATTATGATTCCACCGAGATGTTGGCCTACATCAACTTTCGTCATTTGGCATTTACCTTGGCAGAAGAGTTCTGAAAACAGTACACAAAACGCCTACTGGTGTCGCTACGACTGATGCAAATGAAGAACAGAAAGCTGTATACAGAGGACCGAGATACATACAAAAGAGACACAATTTTAGGATTTAACATTTTTTATTCATTTCCTTAAAGAATAAATACATATTGATCTAGTATAATGTGCTAAAATCACTTACCTCAGTCTACAAATTACATGTACTGGTAAACAGATGCCACATGCATGCATTATCAAAATGAGGTGCAGAACGATAACAAATGATAAGTTTAGGGGTATCTATACAGTGAGAAAAATGCTGGTCGACCAAGAATTCTAAACTGATGACCTACCCGCAACAAATTCTTGGCTTCAAATTTCCGTCATGTTTTTCTAATTGGTTGACTGGAAAGGTTTCAACTTCCACTGCTTTGATCAAAAGTGACTAGATTTGTATTGACAAGGGCCAAATTTGTTTAGTACATCTGGAAGATTAAGGTGAGAATTAAGTTTAGGAATGTGTGTTAAACGAGACATACATGAACATATGATGTGCAATGTTGTTGTTTTTTTGTTCAATTAAAAGCTACAGTACATGTGCTGATCATGAAATGTAGAACTCCACAATGATGCATTCCTGAAGAATGAACATGATAACTTTAACGAAAAAAAATCATCTAGGAACTTAAATGTTTGATTAAAAAAAAAAAAAAAAATATGAATGAATGTCTTTATTCTACTTCAAATATTCAGTTTGAAACATGAAGTATTTTTATAACCAGGAGGAATCATTGAATTGTTTTTCCTTTTAGAATCCTGAATTGGAGCGCAAGAATTTGGGTGGTATGTTACAAATTAATGAGGCTATTTTTAGAACTGCTGGATACTTTTAAGTAGGTATATCCTGAGGATACCCGGCGGTTAACAGGTACAACTTTACATAACAACTGTATCCAATGATTACCAAACAATTCAGAAATAATTTTCACAAATGAATTCAACAACCATAATCCCTTTGTTTATAACCTTTACAAACAAGATTACAATCCGATGTTTATATCTTTTAAGTCAAACCTAGTCAGAAATTTTAAGAATGGTTTTCCATGTGATCTGCACCAGCTATAAATATTCAGTAACAATGTTTTTTTGTGTGTAGACAATTTGAGTCAATTCACTTAATCAAACTTGCAACTTGCTTTATTTTATAAAAGATCTCTTTTTTAGTTACTTATTGTATGTTTGCTACAGGCCGACAGGAAAACAACCCGGTGAATTTACTATCCAGCACAGTAATAATGTCCAAAGCATAAATACAAATGACACCGACAAATATTTTGCCTTATATGCATCACATCATAATATACTTCACATTGCTTTATACTGAATATACAATGGAACATTGTCCCGACAATAAGTTTCCGATGAAAGTCTGGCATAACAATTCTTTGGGAATAATGAAACATGAATTGTCAATGTGTGCAAGACAATGCAAGATTACATCATATACAGATTTCTTGGTCACACAAATAGACCTAATAATTAACATGTAGGTTTGACCTTAGTATTACTGGTTTGAAATTGGTACAATGCTTTGACCTTTTTTAAGACAAATTTGACATAAGTAACACATATTTGACCTTGGTCGCTCAGATTTGACCTTGTTAATACATGTTTAACCTTGGTAACACTGTTTTGACCTTGATAGCTCATATCTGACCTTGGTAACATGTTTGACCTTTGAAACACATTTGACCTTGGTAATACACGTTTGACCTTGGTATCACTGTTTTTACTTTTGTAGCTCATATTTTACCTTGGTAACATGTGTTTGATCTTGGCAACACTTGTGTTGACCTTAGTAACACATGTTTAACCTTGGCAACACTGTGTTGACCTTGGTAGCTCATTTGTTTGACCTTGATAACTACTAAGTCTATTACATAACTATAACCCCAGGACACATTAACAAATTAAGCAATAAACAAATCACAAATGATATATATCAACATAGGTTAATTATCAATACATATAAAGGGTAAGTAGCATTAAAATAAATCAACAGGAAAAATCAATACATTCAAATGTCAATGCTATTTTCCCACATTTAAGAACTTGTGTATAACATCTTTTGAACAGAATTAACAGGTTTTGGTACATTTTTTCTGTGATGGTTTCGAGAATTGAAAAATGAAAGAAAACTTGAAAAATCTTACAATACATGACATTCCTTCATGGAAATAGGTTTTTTGTGTCTGTGAAATGTAAAATTTCATTAGAAGATTGCTTTAATTGTGCATTTATAAAATGACTTAAGAATCAATGCATGCTTAAATCTTTGTGAAGTCCATCAGTACAAGCTTAACAGTCAATGTAAAATGCTGTGTTTTCAACAATGATAATGACTTAAAGAAGATTGATAATGTTGTTTTTTTCTCATTATAGTACTGTGTTCATACATTTAAATAATGAAAATGACATGACTGACAATAGTTTAATATCCTACTAGAACAAAAATCAGCACATGGAAAAAAACTTCTATAAATTTGATGGTCAGATGTTACTCTTTGATATGTAGACCCTAATATCAGTACTCAATGCCTTACATAGCCGAGTATTAGAGATTCAAATGCAAATTCATTGTCTTCAACAAACTTACAAAGATATGAAAGTTATACGCCATACAGAATGTCATATAAAGGTTTGTTTTTTATTAAAACCAGTGAATATGAAATGAAAGTGATATAGGACAATTATTTAATCCTAAACACCAAAACAAGTTGAATATTCTTTTCAATATCTTTGAAAACCATTTTATCAAATGAAAACAATTAGAAATATCTTACTGATATCAGAATACAGTACGGAAAACCTGGCATACATGTATACAATCAAAAACTTATCTATTGTCTGACAGAAAGAATAGTTCGACTGAATTCTTCAAAGTAAAACATAACAGGGAAACCTAGCAAAACAAAGATAAAATGCATTGTACGATTAAAAGCTGAAAAATCACTCCGGCATCCATAACCAGGTTCTCACACACGACATGCAGTCCGTGACACCACTATCGCTCATACACGCACCACACATCAGGCACAAATCACGCGAACAGACACAAGTTTATCATTCAAATATATATATATGTTAGAAAATTCAAGATGCAATAAATTCTCATCAAAATCTCTTTCTATGCCAAATATCATTTTCATTTACCCAAAATTCATCTGTAACAGGTAGTTCTGTCCGACTTTCCTTATCTCATCTAACACATGCCTCTAGACAATTTTTTTTTTTTTAATCTTTAAAAGAAATATAATTCATTTTATCACAAAGAATGATTTTATTTTTAGCTATTAATTAACTTAAACTAATTCCTCCTACTTTTTCTAAAGGAATGTAATAGAAGTAATTTCCAAAATTTAAAAAGTCAATTCAAATCTTAACAGAATGAATTTGCATATAATTTCTTTTAATGATGTTTCATTAAGATAATTGAATTTGTAATTCCTCCGTTATTTTATTACTAAATAAGAAATTCAAAGTTTGATTTCCCTAAATCATTTTATTTTAAAATGTAAAAACAAAATTGCACGTAACAAATACTAATATCTTTTGTGTTGTTTAAAGATATTCACGCCTAAAACAGTGATCACAATCAATTGGATAAATCAATATATTTTTCAACTATTAAAATCACATTAAAATTGATATTTCTTGTATATCAAAAACACTGTATATAGTCTTGTATCTACATTACATCAAAACACATTTGCAGGCATATTGCATTTTGGATTTTCCTAACAACATGATTAATAATCAATGATATACTACATGAACTCCGTTGGGAGAAGACCAGGGGATGGCCAACGTTGGTTTTAATTCCACACAAAGGGTCAACTTTCACGAATCCTCTATATCAACACAATATTATACATAACCCAACCACACTTGCAGCAATGTGTTAACATTAACGAGGTATCTTTAGTCAGTGCTACAGGTACCTGTAATCTTGACAGGGCATTTCTTTAGAAAAACCAATCTTTCTTCAAATTATTACCTCGTTTTCTTCAAAGCGTAAAAACAAAATTTGATGCTTATCTTTCCTTAATTTACTCTGTCTTTAAGCAAATTTTACACTTGTGAAAGGAGCTTCTATGATAATATTTGAGTACAAAGATCAATAGACTATTCACGGTTCCTTTTTTTTCTCTCCGTGTCTTTATCATAATCTCTACATACAATGAAAAATCAAGCAAGAACTTACAGATTGCCCCAACTCTGGTTTTAATATTATATTGACTTTTCAAGAATATCTTTGTTTCTTTTAATGGGACATAACTTTTACAATTACTAAAAAAGATACAACTGGTCTTAAAATGCATGTCCCCGGTAACGGAATACCTAGCTGCACAAAATATTTTCATAAACATTGTCCCATTTCTACTCTTCAGCTAAGTCATGTATTATTTAAAACTTTACATTTTCGTTTTATTTAGAAGTTGTGCCATATTTTTTCCAAATATAGTTATTGCTATGTATAATTTCATAATGATTTCTAAAAAAATTGAAACATTTTTTTCTCCAAAAGTTTTCTGAAGGCTTCATTTGTAAGAAAGAAAGTCTGAAAGACAAAATGGGTAGAAAAACAGATTTGTAGCACTGTGAAATGACTGAAAGACCAGACAAAGAATCAATCTGTTTGAAAGTCAAATTAAGGTAACAATAAAATACATGTCACCTTGTAAGCTGTTCCTTAAAAAGACAGATATAACATTTCAACAATTCCAAATATCTATCATCTATTGTGATTAAAATTAATTTTTAAATAAATGTGTCTTTCAAATAAAATTCTGAAGTGCATATTAAGTATATGAAACGAATGTCATATATTTCTCAAAAGAGTATTGAACTTTGAAATGTACTCGAGAATGAAATTTTTTTAATTTTTTTTTGTAAAATAATTAATTTGAATCCAAGTCCATAGGCATGCACCAGCGTACCATACAATTAAGCTATGAACATATACTATACAAACTCAACACAAGCTTAATTTTTATCAATCTAACTCCTCCTCTGGAGTCAAACCCTTAATACAGTAAGTATGGTTTCTTATACAAAACACCTGTTTCCACTCAGTACCCTATGAAGATTATTATATTTATGGACTTTTCTTCACCAACTAAAACCATTTCATGCAAATAAACCACAAATAGATCTGACTAGACAAGGAAAGTCTACCATTTTGTCAATACAATCAACGACTGGTACCCTGAGATTTCACTGGAAAATAAAAACTATTTCAATGGAACACATTTTGTATCAGATTTGATCTCTAAAAATACCTATTGAAATACCAGAGAATTTTGATCAGATCTAAATTGCCTTCGTGGATGTTGATTTGATAAAAAATATCCCTGAGTTTATATTGTGATTGACAGAGAATAAAGGAAAACATGATTTCTCTTCAGCATTTAGCAGTCATAAAAACGTTTGCATTGTCTTTTCATGTGAACTAGCTTCTTGCAAATAGATCTTCATCTGGAGGCAATATGGTATGAAAAGTGAAACTAATCAATCTGATAGATCTCATGTGGCTTAAAGGAACGAAATGGCTCAACTTAATACAGAAATTTTTGACAGAGACAAATCCCGAACTCTGAAAATAAACATGAAGTCATATAACAGACTGGTCCAGATCTCAGGTGTCCCTGTAGCAACAGACAAGTGTCGTACAGTCACTGATCCCCATGGTCGGCGAGAGGATGATGTACTTGTATGTACAGATGAGAATGTCTAGTGTACGATGTGTTATAGCTCCATGTCCTGTGCCTCGTCCTCGGAAAAGTCACTCATGGAGCTCTCACTAGACGATGACTGATGCTCTTGTTCTCGGAGGGCCTCTTCTGTTGCATACTTTCTAACATACTCTGTTAAAATAAGAAACAGCACCATTTTGTTTAGTTACATACTTCCTAACATACTCTGTCAACATAAGAAACAGCACCATTTTGTTTAGTTACGTACTTCCTAACATACTCTGTTAACATAAGAAACAGCACCATTTTGTTTAGTTACGTACTTCCTAACATACTCTGTCAACATAAGAAACAGCACCATTTTGTTTAGTTACGTACTTCCTAACATACTGTATCAACATAACAAATGGCCCTATTTTAGTAAAGGAATATATTACATCACAGAGGTGCACATTTTATAATGTTAGTAATTTCACTTATTTTTGTTTTTAAAATTGTAATTGATCACCTAAAATGACAATTTTTGTACTTGAGGACATACCTGAATAAATATATGGGGAACAGGTAGACATTTTTTTTTGATGAAATCCACCTTCCACATATTTTTTCTGGCTAAGGCCCTACTTACAAATGTCAACCAAATCCACCCCTCCCCCACTCCCAATACCTGTTTGATCAAATTTATTGTATGAATGCTTTGTGATGACGAAATCATTAGCATTATGACATCACATAAATGCAGTGTTGGGTTCCAGAAGCCGACTTTGTCTTTCTTTTATTAGATAAACATGAGAAATACAACTTTTTTCTTCCAAACAAAGGTGTTTTTTGAAGGAGTGTTATTTCTAAACCAAGAGTTGAACAGTGGCAATTTACTCTCATTTGTGATTTGAACATATTTTACGAAATAAGTGTAATCCCTATTGGAACTTAAATTTTCATCATCATTCTTCTATCTCTTTCCATACAAAGTCGCATAAGTCTGTTCAATATTTCATAACATCAGTATTTCTATATTAATCCAAATGATATTTTTTCTTTCTATCTGAAAACCATGACTTGAGATATTTTGGCTGTTAGCCGACATCCAGATATTTGTATCAAATATTACCTTGTACTTTCTTTTTATAGTCCTCTGGCTTGTGCAGATACATGGCAGCTGCGTCTCCATTTAAAGGATCTATTGGGTTAGGGTAGGTCAGGAGCTGGGGCAAGAAAGACTCAAAGATGTTGGACAGGTCTGCAACACATTAGGCCGACATGTTAACAAATTTATGTCCCAAATCAAATCATGTATATTTTAATGTAAACTAATTTGTTTTTACATACATAGTGCTTTTGGCGTATAAAGTCTTAATAAATCTGTTAAATACATCTATAAGTAAAAGTTGTTTGTTTTCCAACGAATGTAACATGAAACAACAGATATTATTTACTTGGCCTGAGAGTGACTGTTAATTAAGACAAAACAAACAAATATTGCTCTTTTCCATACATTCTTACCTAAATCTTAGCTATGTAAACATATCAAATAGTATTCTAAAACTTTGAATATTGAGATGTTTTCAATCTTGAACACCTACATATCGAAAAATTTACCGCTAATTAATATATATTGCAAAAGAAATCAAACTTCATGAAAATATAATACAATATACCTTCGTCTTTATTTTAAACATTAGATATTCCACATTAAATACTTGCCATACAGAGCTGTCCATGCTTGATTGATGACGTCTAAACACACTGTACCCGACCTGTAAGGAAAACACTCGAAATAATACGTGAACATTTACAATAAAGTCGTCAGACGTACAGATGCTAATTATAAGTTGCACAATACAATTTTCAACTTTTTGGGGCAATTGTGTTGTATATTTGAAATTAAATAAACCATAAAATCTCTACAAGCAAACGAAAATATTCTTATACATGTACAATGTATTTACATTGTGTGACAATAGAGTTTACATATCATCAGTGTGATGATTACAGTAGTGGTGTTTCACAAAATTCTGATAAAAATTGTTTTCTGACTGATAATCTTATTTCAGTCTACCCTTCCTGCTAATTTCATTAGCAGGGATATACCCAGGTAAAAAGAAAAGTATGAACTTACACTTCATCTATGTTAGGATGGAAGATCCTATTCATGAAACCTAGAAATGGAAACAAAGACATCATTCACATGAAACTATTCACATGAAACCATTCACTCAGGTTTTACATTTTTGTCAAACTATTTTAAATTGTTTTAATTTCAAGAACACATTCACCAATTACTGTTGAAAACATGATAATCTTATTTAATCTTTCTTTTACTTTCTGGATATCAACTCATCAACAGGATTAATTTATATTTGAAATAGGAACCATCGACGTCAGAACCAGTGATTGGCTAGGATGTTCACAACTGTTTTGCATATTGCATATACCCGTTACTCCAATTCACAAAAGAAACAAACCTATGGAAGGTGACTTGAACGGGTACTTCTCGGGTAAATCCACTCTCACTTTCCACACACCTCCTTCATATGGAGCTGAAATAATAAGACAACATTCATCATTAACAAACAAGGCATTGCAGGCGATACGGATGCCCTCGTGAAATGCAAACTCGAATAAGAGATAATTTTGTGAACATGTTTTCGAAGTTTCATGACAATCGGAAGAAATGAAGTCTGTAGAACAATTTCTATCAAATTCTACTCATAGTAATATAATTATAACAATGACCTAGATTGTGACTGCAGGAGGTTGAAATGTAAATTCAAATATGGGATGATGTTTATGAACATGTGTGTGACGCTTCATGACAATCGGAAAACAAATGAAGCCTGTAGTGTGATTTCTATCGAGCTCTATATTTACAGTAACAGTGACCTAGTTTTGGACCACAGAAGGTCAAAACGCAAACTCGTACAAGAGGTGATGTCACAGTGAACCCGTGTGAAAATTTGTGGCAATTGGAAAAGAAATAGTCTGTAGAGCAATGTCGTCAAAAATTCTATCCAATTCTCTATCTATAGCTAAGTAACAGTGACCTAGTTTTTTACTGTAGAAGGTTGAAACTTTAACTTGTACGAGAGGTGAGTTTTGTGAACATATCTTTTGACCGCAGAAGGTTGAAACATGAACTCAAAAAGAGGTGATAATTGTGAACATGTGTGATTGTGAAGTTTCATAATAATTAAATATATATATACATACATACAGGCAGATCCCTATATACCCTAGACAACCCATCACAAGGTTATAATAATCACAATAGTGTATCAACATTGGTATATAATTAATAATAAATGCTTAAGCTAATCATTCTTCCTTCAGCAATTTCCTGATCATGAGTTTTCTTTGGTAACATATTTGTATCATTTGGATTCCATTCAATATCGTACAATATTATTATCAAGTCAATTTAATAAGATCTAGACCTGATCATGATCACTGATGATACTTGAAATTCAATCATACAAGCATATGAAAGACAGTATATTATATATATATTCTGTTCGATTCAAGATCATAAAATATGAAATGATGTACGATAGCTTGAATCCTTCTCAAGTCATATTAATTGAAGATTAAATCAGCGAATTTGAAAGAACAATGAAATTTTTAATTATTTTTGCACCCTATGCAGCAGTACAAGATATTGTTTAAGTAAATACTCACTGCTCACAGGTCCATAGAACTTCACTATGAACTCATTCAGGCCTCCAAGAATAGTCACTTCATGTTTGCTCTCAATCCTGAAGTCTTGGTTAAGGTTATTATATTATAAGCATCAGTATTTCATACCACATGGTAATGTTAATCAAAATTTGGATTTTTATGAGGACTGGGGCATTTGACATACCAATTATTTTTTATAAAATTGGCAAAATGCTAAATGTGTCACAGTACTCTATTTATTTACAAAAACAAAAAAAAGAATTCCTTTCTTATAATATTCCAAAACTTACTGATAAGGTTTTACCACTTTTGGCATAATTACGGTAGCACTCCTCCCCCTATAAGCGCCCTCCTTGTTCTTTTGAAAGAAATTGAAATTATATAGACCCCCTCCCAGACCTGACCAGGCCCAGTCAATGATTAACAGTACTTACACTTTAAAGCAGAGATTTGTGTCTGATGATCATTGCTCGACTTCCTATGAAGCAGATTAGATATTTTATTTTCAAACTCCAGCCACACTTGAATGTTTTATAATGTCTTTCAGTGATAGCAACTGGTTGAAGTTGCACAAATTTTTCTATCACAAGTCAGTGAAGTCACATTTGATTATTGTAATAAATGTCCCCTTTTAAGCCAATTTTTTAAAGTGCCCTGGGCGCTAACTACGACGAATATGGTAAAAAGACTTTTAGGACATAATGAACAATACCAACAACCAATAAATATATAACAACACCTCAAGGATGGTGTGATGTTCATTAATTGTGTTTGCTATATGTAGGTAATCTTTGGGTTAAAAACGCAATATGAAAGAGGCCTATTGTAATAAATGTCAGTAGATTTATATATAGTACCCGGTAGTGGTTGTGGCAAGATAACATTATGACATCACACAGGGACTCTGTATGAATGATGCTATTTATAGCCAACTATTGTTGCAGGTGGAAAAATCCCATTAAGTAACTCTGTAAATAGAAGCCTGTACATTTTATACCAGAAAAGCTAGACATGTACAGTCAAACTGGGGCACATCTTCTTCTGAGAATCATTGATAACATATATATCCAATTTGCCATACTATTACCTGGGTATATAACTTTTGATAAAATACAAGTAAATGTTGTTGTCTCAATATCATTCTGCTTGAAAACTTGAAAACTGAAAGGGAAAAACTTGGATCCTTTTCGATTTTCTACTGAGTCTGGGCTTAAGTATTTCACCATTGTCAATGAAATATGGGTTTTCTCCGGGTACTCACATTTAGACCCTCCGAGCGCTAACATTGGAGCCAACAAGAGTGATTAATATAAGTTGAAATAACTTGTTTCATAATTGTTGTAAAATAAATAAAGTTTATATATATT
>JAUMHH010227606.1:0-11849 GCA_032359455.1 Chlamys rubida
CCCCCCCAAAAAAAAACCCACCCTGAAATCTCTTGAGCAACAGATGATTGAGACGTGATAGGCTACCATCCTCACAACTTTTACAGACGTCATTTTGTTGTGTGGTTTATTTGTCGGCGAACCGCGTCATCAATGACCGGTCACGTCCTCTGGCGACTGCTTACATTTCGATGCTTCGGTCAAAGATCTCAATGTTTATGTATAACAATAAAACGTTACACGTTTCGTATTACCATAAATAGATATTTATATGACGGAAAAACACTGAAGTAAATAAGTCTGATCGACCGTATTGTAGATCTGATCACTTTCCTGATTTTCTATGAGTTTATCATTCTATATTTAAAAAGTCGATTTTCTTACTCTTGTCTTAAGTTACGTTCCTAAGAATTTATTTGTTTTAATGCTTTTTCCAAAAAGTTATTTTGTAATATATTACAAAAGCACTGCATAGCAAAGATACGCGATATGAATATCTCTAGTAAGTATATGACATCGTTTTCGGAAATTCTCCCTACATCTCCTGTTTAAAATCTGGCATAACTGATACACTGTATAGACATGTAAATGCTGTAAATGAAAACATGTCAAAATAATGCGCTACACTTTTCTTTATAGTGATATCATTCAAATTCCGAATCCGAGAAATATTACGCATATCTGACCATTTCACCATTGGCGGTCTCCTCAAAAGGGAGGTTTAGATCTTAATGGACAACAACCCGATAATCCCAATCCAAAGACAATAAATCAGATACACTAGTGTATGTTGATCCGACTGTTTACGAACTACATGTCGTAATTATACCGTGTCCCAGTAAGCTTAGGGACTAGACATATATTATGATTCATATAATCCCGAATATGTCTGGCCCCTAAGCTTTCTATTTTTGACAAGATTTAGCATGACGACTTCGCCCCGAGTGTATATAAAAAAACAAGGTCACTCTTATAATACACAGGCAAAATCCACGGATTTAAACAAAGTAAATATCATCTCGATCTCCAAATCCCTATACATAGTTTAAACATGTCGAGGTTAGTTACATGGACAAAATAAAAGACTGTTTGCACACCAGCTAAGCAAACAACAATGTTCCATTTTAGTCTTGGCAACCTGGAATATTTCCGAACTGACTTTTAAAATGTGTAATGTTTAAAGTCAACAATTTAAATCAAGACTCTCGGAGATTCCACCACTCGGTCGCGGGTTCGAGGCCTACGTGGGGCAGTCGCCAGATACTGGCCGTAGGTCGGTGATATTTCTCCGACCTCCACCACCAAAACAAGGCACGTCCTTAAATGACCATAGCTGTTTTGGACGTAAAACACAAACAAACTCGGAGATTCAAAACAACATCCTGATAAAAATAGATTCGCTAACTCGATATGTTTGGTTCTCGTGTTTATCTAATACTTATTACTTAGTTTTGAATTTGTTTACAGACATTTGGTAAACCCTGTGTCATCTTACAATTTAAAAATTTCCAACAACCACAATTAAGGTAGCTTATATATATGCCATGGAAAAATGAAAATAATATAAAAAAACAAAGAAAAAAAGGAATTATTTTTTCCTTATTAAACACATTAGGATGAGCTTTAAAGAAAATTGTAAGAAAACGGAGCGCATCTTTACACGGATACTAACAACAGCTTTGGTGTTTATGAAGAAAGCATTGTTTATAAGATGAAACAGTTTAGAACTACTGAAGATGTATTTTCTAAGCTCACATCGACTGTATCGCTCACTGTCAAACTTGCTGCAGTACACAAACACTTTGTATTTGACGATAGAACATGTTATACGTGAATAGTTCAGTAAAGACGGATCAGTCACATATTAACATGTTAGCCTGTAGCTATGTGGATTTATAATCCATCTCATTATTTGACAGATAATATATTCATCAAGCTTACCATCGCCCATCAATCACGATTTGACTTTCCGCTAGTGCTAAAATTCAACCTGTTTAGCATACTGTATCAATCGGTACAGTGACTTGACGTAACTATTGTATACATTTTATTACCAGATTAGTCGTCGGCTATCCCGGCTAATTTAAATTTTCTCATTGTAGATGTGTACTACAAGAAATACAAACAATAATACACACAATATCATTCAGCAGGACCGCTCAGGTCAGTCATAGTGTAGCGCCTTGCTGCACGTTCCGAAAACACATACGGAAACTGATGCTTAACCCGTCGACAGCAGAAACTTTGGAAGTCTTCTATTCTCCTGTCAGATATGTGGATCGTTAGCTGTTTTGATGAAGTCTTTGAAAATCTATCTTTTTACACACGATTTTTTTTTACTTGTTAGACCTCAGCTTATAGTGGATGTATTTGAAAATAAATTTCACAAGAGAGTGATGTCACCTATAACTTGACTGGTGATGTTCAACGTTTTTCAGGAAACAATTAACTCGGTCTATATCGCACACAGTGTCGTTAGTTATACATATGTAGCTTCATCTGTATTGTTTTTATTCGTAATTTCAAACATTCAGTTTGTTTTCTTTTATTGAACCATACCATGATACTGAGACCAAAAGCTTTGATGAACAATGCATATTGAACAATACTATAACGTATCAACAATAGTACCTGTACCAGTCACGTTTAGATTTAACTCGGACACATGACCTGTACCAGTCACTTAAGCATTAAGTCCAGCTCATCACCTGTCAGGTAGTTTGATTTGTCCGAGCTGATACGTTCACTGTGGTCAGCGAGACGCGAAAACTAACTCCGGGCATCTTTTGACCAACGAGGACGAACAAACATACCGCACATACATTGTCGTTAAACCGGTTTATTTGACCAGATCGAAGTTTTAAAATCTTGACACCTTGCTCGAAGCCTTCACTGCATGTGCTATTAATAGTACCAAGATTATTTTTGGAAATTATTAAGGCAGGTATGAGCAAACGACTAGTTAATTCGAAACACATCATAGACATTTGCAACTTAAAAACGAAAAACTTTCATCCAAACCTTTTTTTGCAAGGTAAAAATCTATTTCAAAAATGCATAACGGAAATAGGGAATAAAAGTTGTCGTAGGTAAATCAATGATATGTTACAATACCTGTTTTATATATTAAAGGTAAAAATATTCAATTACCTTTGCCATGGCTGATGTCCTGTTTTTTCCGTCACAGTTAGATATTTAATCCCAGAGCAATGTACAGTGCGTGTATCACAAGGTTCACAAGTCTGACCTACTGGTTCGTCACACAATGCTAGGTCAAGTCACGTGACAAAATGAAGAAACACTTAAAGCGAAGGTTTACTATAGCAAACAGGTATGCTGTACACCTACGGGAAAGTGCCCCTTCTCTAACGTTCGATGTTTACATCGCCAGTGTTAATTATACAGAACACCTGTACACCGGTATTAATGATCATGGACTTTGAGTCATGGGTTTGAACAGGTAGGGCGGAGGGTCTCCTCCACACCTGTCAGGTAAGGCGTGTCACAAATGATGCTATAAGTGTGATCTCTTGTCTAATTCGTCAAATAAAATTTCAACTTTGTTTAACAACTACTTTCTCGGGGTGTGTCTACTAGTAAATACTACCATATTAATTGAACTTCATTCGATACCATTGAAATTCTGAAGCATCTGAGATTAATTACTGGTATAAAAGTTTTAAAAAAACCACTTAAGGCCTAGTTATATTCAGCAAGAAAAACATAATATCAGGCATATACCAATAAAATACTGTTTTCAAATATTTGAACCTAAGAAAAACTTGACATAATCACACCTCTTCAACCAATTTAACCTTAATTGATTCTCACAAAAACTTACGTGTATGACACATTACTAAATTCGATATGAAATTCAAACAAAGTCATATTGAGCCTTACAAAACTATACTGATTTTCACAAAATCCATTTCTCAAAATGGCCCCGTGAACAATAGTATTGCTGGCTTTACCTTAACGAACCAGAATGATATTCAACAACAAAAACACTGAACTTTAGATAGATATCTTGCCAAACACTGACACATTAAATCACACACATTTGAAAAAGTATAACGTGAAATTAATGAACAAAACTTCATGTATTTATATAATACCCCCTGAACAATTAAGAGTCATCAACACCAACAGAACAAAACAAAAACCTCGCTTAACGTTATCAACAATTGAACACAACAAATACCCCACTTAACGTTATCAACAATTGAAAACCACAAATACCCCAATTAACGTTATCAACAATTGAACACAACAAATACCCCAATTAACGTTATCAACAATTGAACACCACAATTACCCGATTAATGTTATCAACAACTGCACACTACAAATACCCGATTAATGTTATCAACAACTGCACACTACAAATACCTAACTTAACGTTATCAATAATTGAACATTACAATTGCCTTAATTAACGTTATAAACAATTGAACGCCACAAATAACCCTCTTAATGTTATCAACAACTGAACACCACATATATTTCCCACTTAACGTTATCTACATCCACTGAACACCACAAATACCCCACCTAACGTTATTAATAATTGAACACTACAAATACCCCACCTAACGTTATTAATAATTGAACACTACAAATATCCCACTTAACGTTATTAATAATTGAACACTACAAATACCCCACTTAACGTTATCAACAATTGAACATTACAGATTTCTTAATTAACGGTATCAAGAATTGAACGCCACAAATACCCAATCTAACGTTATTAATCATTGAACACCACAAATACCCAACTTAACATTATCAACAATTGAAAACCACAAATACACCACTTATCGTTATTAATAATTGAACGCCACAAATACCCAACTTAACATTATCAACAATTGAAAACCACAAATACACCACTTATCGTTATCAACAATTGAACACCACAAATACTCCACCTAACGTTATTAATAATTGAACATTACAGATTTCTTAATTAACGGTATCAACAATTGAACACCACAAATACCCAATCTAACGTTCTCAACAATTGAACATTACAAATTCCTTATATAACGTCATCAACAATTGAAAACCACAAATACCCCACCTAACGTTATTAATAATTGAACACCACAAATACCCAACTTAACGTTATCGGCAAATGAACACCACAAATACCCCACTTAACTTTATCAACAATTGAACATAACAAATTCCTTAAATAACGTCATCAACAATTGAACGCAACAGATACCCCACCTAACGTTATCGACGATTGAACACCTCAAATACTCCACTTAACGTTATCAATAATTGAACACCACACATACCACACTTGACGCTATCAACCCAAAAAGAAAATCAAAATAAAACGTCATCAACACATATTTAATGCACTAATTAAACGTCATCAACACATATTTAATGCACTAATTAAACGTCATCAACATCAACACCCACTTAAAATCACACCGTCATCAACACTTATAAAACATCATAAAACCTTGCTAAATGTCATCATCTAACAATACAATGACCAAACTAAACATCGTCAATTCCAATTGAACTTCTCTAAGACAGCTCACTTAACTTATCAGCACCAATCGAAACATTGCAAATAAACGCATGTTTGAATTAAGGGGTTGTTCCTCCTTGTTATAATTGAGAAGTTGTAGATTGTTTGAATTAAAAAGTGGTATTGTGTTTGAATTAAGAAGTTGTATTTTGTTTGAATTAAAAAGTGGTATTTTGTTTAAATTAAGAAGTGGTATTTTGGTTGAATTAAGAAGTTGTATTTTGTTTGAATTAAGAAGTGGTATTTTGTTTGAATTGAGGAGTTGTATTTTGTTTGAATTAAGAAGTTGTATTTTGTTTGAATTGAGGAGTTGTATTTTGTTTGAAGTAAGAAGTGGTATTTTGTTTGAATTGAGATATGGAAGCGTGATCTCGACAAAGTAGTACAGTAGCAGTCATCTTCTACTACACGGGCGATACTTCCTTTGTTTTAATGAGGCCGCGTCTTACGTAGTTATGTCATTGGTATGAGACAGGTTTGATACATATTCACCTCAGTAGTAATTACTCTCATTCCTAATGTATCCTGCGGTGGGTCAACACGTAAGGTGTAACACTATACAACACGTCACTAGCGCTGTACTGTACAGGTCCAAATTATTATACTACAATGTAGATCTGTTTTAAAGATTCGTCGCTGAATTGAAATAATTATCACAGGAAACGATTTGTGGTCATTGTTGTCACCTAGTTAATAGAAAATATATAAGAAAGAGATTTACCATCCCGACTCGTGTTTGTACGTTAATTGTGGGGATGACCAATCAAAGATAGGTATGGAGTAAGTGACGTTAAACTTCATTGTAAAGAGACAAAGGATCCAATGTTACGTTGCTACTGAGGAAAGATACTAAGTTTAACCAAGAAATACATTTATGTTTATATTACTGATAGGAAGTACCTAGTTCTAATAGATAAACGGTTTATATTGTCTTATACACCACTATGTAGTTATCTTAAACGTCTGTTGTAAGGCAAAATGGAAACAATAACAACGATGATTAATTTCGCGTATTTGTTTCGTTTTCTTTAAAAGTAAAACCTTTTATTTCAGTTCTCAGTTTATGAAAAGATGTGTATTAATTGATAACTTATATATAAGTAATACAACTTTTCTAAAAAAATAACGTAACTTTTGTTTTTATTCAATTTTTGTTCAACAGAATATATATTACTATCACATAAACAAACGCCAGTACAATTTTAACACTAAAACGTTATAGTAGTAATCATTTAGAATTACTGAAGTATAAACATATGCTAAGTTAATATTTAAGGAAGGAACGTTTTAGCAAATGTTGTTATGGTCCTATAACACACGTTGCTATTGATGACAAAATAATAGAGATTGATGACGTTACAATAGCAAATGTTGTTATAGTATCATAACAACATTTGCCTTTTCGATGCATTGCAATGGAAGGATGTAGAGAAAATGTAAATCTACTCAATCATTCCCTTGCTTCGTTGAACTATTGTAATAAAGCACACAGAGATATAAGGTTGCCCAAGAAGAGAAAATACATACTCAGATGCATCTAGAAGTTGGGTGGATACTTAAGGTAGAAGTGTTTTGGAAAATATAACGAGACATATAGAGGTCATTAATGACCTGATAATTAAAGAGGAAGTTTGATATTATATATCAGCACACCTGACAAATTATGTTTGTTTCCTTTACTAATGTACATGGATTGATTTGGACATGTGTCCTTAACGTATATCTCGACTTTACTGATAAACTCGAAAGTTGAATAATTTCGGCATAACAAGGTTTGTATATAATATGAACGCTGTATCAGGTGTTGTCTGCATGTAACTGTAGGTAAAATGTATACCATACACGATACCAGTGGGAACAATGAATCACTTTACCTCCTAATAGGGATAGAATAGTTAACGCTACCGGTATGTCTAGTGACGACATACGAAAATTAAAATCTCGAATAAATCCCCTAGTAAAAGAAGATAGAAATGAGATTCTATGTTTAAATGAAATGTTATCTGATGTAAGTGGCTAGGAAAGAACATGATATCTAGTAACAGTTGTTGAAATGAATACATGGCCCAGCATGGTGATTCAAAATTAATAAGATGCATGTTAATAGCGGGTGAAAAAGAACGTATATTTGTCTTACATCGTGTTGACAAGTTTGAGATACATAATTAATCAAGCACATTAGAGGAACCTTAATTTCTGACAGATAACAATTTAGGTTGTTTTAGTGTACTGCAGACAAAGAATTTTCAGACCAATGATACTATACGACATTAACATTTAATATAAAATGTGCTATGATGGAAATCAACGATGTTTGCATTAACGATTCACTGTTCACAGAGCTCTTTGCGTTTACGTCCGACTGAATACTGTCCTCAGGATTATAACACACCCAGTACGGGACAGCGGGGACCACACCTGGATATCAGGCGTGACCTATTGACACCGAAAGGTGTCTAGAAAATTGCATAACGTTTTTCGACAAAGAACATAAAAGTTCGATTCGGATTTACCTTGGAAGCATAAACGAACACTTGCGATGTGGTTATGGGACTATATAGCTGTGACGCCTCCTGTGTATTAGGGGAGAAAACGAGGAAGAATTGAGTGTTGGTGGAGGTTTAAATCCCTTGTCACTGTGAGGAGATTAAAACGTCCCACCCTCCCTTACAATAGTGGGTACCCGTACAACACCCACCCCTGTAACCGGTATATAGCTTAACTAGTAAATGGGGCTCCATGCAGTATTTGAAGGTAATACAAAGGTCACTGCTTTTAAATGCGTAATTTGTATTTGTACAAAATCTTTACTGAATTGAGTACCACGAGACATGATCTGAGGTAAAAATAGCTCATTAAGTATGCAGTTTTTACCTATGTTTATTTCAGGTAAACAGGTGCGTGTGATTTACAATAGAAACAAGACATCGATAGACTAGGGGCCACAGACGATAGACTGATACCTATGGTGATTAAGTATGTTCGTTTGATAAACTTGGGGCCAGAGACGGCAGGCAGAAAACCGATGATAATATAGAGTAAAGTTCTTATATTCAGTTTACCCTCTTTGTAAACTAAATTTCTGCGAGGAATCATTATCATATTTTAGCCAATTTCCTCTTTGCATTGAGTCTTTTTGTAACATGTGGTTTCCACATAGGGTAGACAAAAGTTGGTGAATTTCTAATCACAGCTGTTATAATAATATACAACATTTGATAAAGCGCCCTATCTAGCTAACATAAGCCACTCTAAAGCGCTTTACAGTACATAGATATACATTTAATACAATTAGCATATATACAGATATACATTAATCAACACAATTTTGAGGAATTCGCAGGAGCTGCTTGATCAGGCGCTAACTACTAGTCCTGGCTAATATCTCCCTATGTGTATATGCCTGCGTGTGCGCTGGAGATGTGATGTGTTCTGTTACATGAGTGCATGTCCATGTAATATTTGAAATATTAATTGAGTTAAATAAATTGATATGACACAAGACTTTAGGCGAGTGTCATATTGAAGTTATTAAACAAATTTAATGAATTCAATATGATATGGACACAAATGTAAGATTCTATTTATCACATAATGTTAACAGTTTGAAAAAATTCAAACACAATTATGTGATATCATATGACATTATGTAAGTCAAAACCAAAGTCCTCCGATCATAGTCGTTTTACGCAGTGCAAAGTAGTTTAAGATTTTTTCAAAAATAATAAACAGTTGTAAATGCAATGATCTGATAAGGAAAATAATTAACATTTAAAATTTACTTAAACAAGAGTATCAGTGGAACTGATGTATGCTCCCCAAAAACAACTTTATTGGAGGCTTTTCCTGCTTGTGAATTTTGCATTTGTTTAGATTTATGACACATATTGGTAAAACTATGTTGAAATGGGGATTTTGGAAGAAGAAAAATAATGCTTAAACATACATACATGTATATATGTGTCTGATATTTTAGCAAAGGGCAATCACTCTTTTAATAAGTGGCAGCTGACCTTGAATACGTACGGTACAGTGCACATCACCTTAGTTTGACTGATGTACACACCGAGATTCTTGACCCTAGCTGAACTGCAGGCAAAGTTATGCTCCGGAAACAACATTTAAGGAAAGGGCAATAACTCTGTAAATAAGGGGTTGTGGGCCCTAGATTTGGTACAGTGCACATCACCTTAGTATGACTGATGTACAAACTAAACTTCATGATCCTATCTTAACTCCAGGCAAAGTTTAGGAAAGGGCAATAACTCTGTAATTATGCTTCGTTTCATGATCATAGCTTAAATGTGGGAAAAGTTATGCTCCAGACACGAAAAGGAAGGACGGAGGGAAAGATTTGGTACAGTGCACATCGCCTTAGTATGACTAATGTACCTACCACATGAAAGTTTCATGATCCCGCTATTTTAAATGCGGGCAAAGTTATGCTCCAGTCACAACATTTTAGCAAAGGGCAATAACTTGTGTTGTGGGCCCTACATTTGGCACAGTGCACATCGTCGTAGTATGAGTGATGCACACACCAAGTTTCATGATCCCAGCCTAAATGTGGGTAAAGATATGCTCCAGACACGAAAAGGACGGACGGACGGAAAGATGGATGGAAGGAAGGACGGACACAGCAGCAACTATATGCTCCCCCGAAAAATTTTGGGGAGCATAAAAATGGAATAGAATAGGTATGTTCCCATTGTTTTGACCAATCACAGCACGTTTAGGTTGTATCCCCATATTTATGACATGGCCGTATGACATCCGCATTCTGATCAGTACAACTGAACTTTCGTCAATACTCGAGAAAACATCTACTGTTTTGTGGCCTACAAAGTTGTCTCTGCTTTGCAATTGAACTTAAGATTGATTATCAATATGTAAGTAAATATAAGAAAAATATATATACCATCATTCATCTCCAGATTTGCAAATATATATCACAATAGGCCATCGTTGTTCCCTATCAACGACTTGACTGTTTGCCGTGATTTTTGCCAATGTCGACTCGGAAAGTACGAACTACTCTTTATTGTAGCGGCTATAATTTTGTATAATTCGAACAGGATTGACAATATATAATTTGTTTAATTTTGTTCGAACTGACCGGATGTTTACTGTACATCGATTTATTAATAAAAGTATTATATGTTATTTGAAGCATTATTAGTGTAGTCTACTACCTTTGTATTGTTGGTGTCAATTTTCATGTCAGGAACCGACAAATATTAAATAGTTAAAATGACATACAGAGACTGAAAACGAAACTTAAAATTGAGATTGTGGACCCTACAACCGCCATAAAATGACACTCAGATGGAAAATGAAACCTAAACTTGAGAATTGTGGACACTCACTCACTCACTAGCAACTGCCAAATGTTGCCTATAAGCTCTGATAGCATCATTTTGTTTCGCAGGTGTTCTCTTGATACATGTTTGACTATATAGTAAACCATGTCAAGAAATGCAATATACAGTAAAACCTTGTTATACTGCCATCTTTTGTCCTCTGTGATTTTGGCGGTATAACAAGTTTGGCGGTATATTGGGTTTATCGTTTTTGTATAGATCTGACGCCAAAAAAAATCTGGGTTTCACTAGCTGTGTGTCGTCATGTGTTATGATACCGCTATGTTGCTAACAGTTCTCGAATAATATTGTCTCCGGAGTCACAGAGTTTCATGTGATTTTCACAAAACGTACAGCGGTATCTAAGAAATCGCAGAAGTGAGCTGTATTCATCATATTTTTTACAGTAAAACTTAACTGTAGAAAGACAACAAAGGTCTAGATATTGTTCAACGATTGCATGTGTACACAACCATATACAGCTAATTACCTGGTCAGTCGGCAGTCACGTGTAACAATACAACACACGTACATACCATTCCTGTCACGGGATATACCTGTACTCGACTCTAATTGGTGGTATTTAACGAGGTCAAAATAGTGTGATTTTAACCATTTGTTTTGGAAATAAGATGGCTGATGGCGGTAGGCGGGTTTGGCGTTACAACGGGTGCATTTACGTTTGGGGAAATCCGTTCGGAGTAAATTAATGGCGGTTTAACAGGTGGCATTACAACAGGGTTTACTGTAAGCCCTTTGTACCTATTGTTTTTGAACAAACCTATAATCACCAAATTTAATTGTATGAGCTAGTACTTGGGATGGTCGAGTGCCATGTATATCCGGAAACCGTACAATTTTCTAGCATTATACAACTAAATAGATTGACTTATGCTTTTGCCAGCTTTGTACAGAAACTTTCGGCGTTTGATATATACGTCATTAAACAGCCTCAGCCT
>JAUMHH010227628.1:0-26588 GCA_032359455.1 Chlamys rubida
CGACGGACGGACGGACGACGGACGCTGCGGTATGGCATAAGCTCACCATGGTCCTTCGGACCAGGTGAGCTAAAAATCAGTGCAAGTTTCTACATTACACAGAGTATGTGTGTCCGTTAATATTTGGTCCTTTCAAAAATTGTAAACCCTGTAAACAGATATACCATTGTGGAAATAATAATCCTCAAATATGAGATGATTTACAGTAAAATTTGGACAATTCTTGCTCTGTATTCCATTGACTGGAGTTAATTCACTGACACTGACTACTAGTCTAACATAATTGTTTACAAGCATGCTGTAGTGTCTATACTAATATCCTGGTACAGAAGACATACGGTACCCACCTTTTGTGGAGTAATGGGCTTCCTGAAGAAGTACAACTCATCATCTGTAACTTTTGGAGATAATACATATTTCTGAAATGAAAAAAAAAATAGTTTTTAAAATTTTTTGCTGTTAATGATAAGATCAAATCTAACTACAGATCTAACAGTCTACAAAATCATGAAGATACATATTTCCCTGCATAATTTCACAAAATCAAAACTATAAATATATATAGATTTACCCATGATTAGAATAACATCCAGACTTGGCATACTACAGAATTTAGAAAATGGTAATATATATCTTATACAATGAAACTACAACCACAAAGTCTTTTGAAGCAATATTTCTATGATTCAAATTTCACTGAATTGTATCATCCATAGGTTGTCACTGCAAACAGACACATTTTGCAAAATTTTCTGAAAATGATCCATATTTTTTTTAATTATTGCTGGGAATTCTGAAATGTATACAACACAAATCATCTCAATATGCACTAGGCCACACAAAGCCTGCTCGATTTGCAATCACCAGGCTCCAAAAAGGTCAACCTGCTAGGCAAGAGATTCGCTTGGTTGAAATAAATTTCAGCCAATGTCAGATTGGTCTGTTCTGCAAGATTCAGAAATATTGGCTTTATGTGCGAATAAGATGGCGGCTAAGGGAAATTTGTAACATAGTGTTCGGAAATTCAGATCAGTCTCAATGAATCAGGAACATAATATAGACTGCTGATAACTTGAAGAAAGATTTCACTTAAATTTTTAAGTCTATGTATCAGGAAAAATGTTAAAAATAAGATATCATTCATCTTGCTTCTAAAATAATTTTCAATATACCTATGCTTTAAAATATCACTTCACACAATAATTTTAAAACATATAAATTTTATGCCACAATTTTTCATACCTTGAGACCTTTCCCTAACTTCTTAACCATCTTCTCCAGCTCAAAGTATTTTGATTCACACAGGTATACATCCTCTTCTTGGCTTTCTGTGACACGATCTACAAACACAATCGCAATCCACACATTTATTATAAGTATTAAAAGAGATTTTTTTCTAAACTCAATTTTTTTAGCAAATTAATCTAAAACGTTTATCAAAGTTAAAGTTTGAAATCTCCTTGACAGGATACAGCTAAGAAATGGTTCAGATTGAGATTTTTTTTTAACTTTTCTCAAACAATATTGCAATTGAAAATACTTGACTTACTGGTTAGGTAGTCTTTGATATGTAGTATAGAACATTTGCCTGCAACTCTGTCTATACTGATGGTGTCCTCAATACCACAAGCAAACACCTCGTTCTTGTAAAACAGTCGGGTCGGTGAGTGTTCAATGTCCGACGGATAGATATACCAGGGACCATTCAGGTAAGTCTCGCCACTGGTAAGTAAACAATCATGTTTGCATCAACATCAGTGTATTTGTGAGGAAACTTCTTTTCTTTTTACTAAACAGGTTGTAAAATTAAAACTCACAGTCTGTGTACATTATATAATGATTCTTTCCCCCTTAATCAAACTACTGACGACTTCTGGAGAGTATCTCTCCAACTGTTCCATATTTTATTTACTGTATAACAGGACATTTTTGCTGCAGTTTAACTTTTAACAGTTTAACTCTGGGGTGAAGGGTACAAGTAACCCTGGGGTGAAGGGTACAAGTAACTCTGGGGTGAAGGGTACAAGTAACTCTGGGGTGAAGGGTACAAGTAACTCTGGGGTGAAGGGTACAAGTAACCCTGGGGTGAAGGGTACAAGTAACCCTGGGGTGAAGGGTACAAGTAACTCTGGGGTGAAGGGTACAAGTAACCCTGGGCGAATATAGGTTTTAATGGCATAGGGCGAAAGTTTGACTGGTACAAAGTTTCCTGGTATACCTAAGAAACACACAGACAATCAATACTTTAACAAAGTGCTGTCCAACAATATCTATACAATTATTTTAAGACCCTTTTTCAAAGGTCTGGCACAGGTTTCTTCAGCAACAGGAGCCAAGCCCACACCTACTACTTGCAAACACTGTCAAAATTATTGTATATGAAACTTACTTTCTGTTGACCCATATCTTATCAATCCTGCAGATCAGTTGTTTCTCTCGGTCTGACTTTATATACACCCCATCCCCTAGTTTGAGAATGCCAGCTGCAGTGTTGAGTTGATCATAGTACACGCATCCCTCCTCTCCGCTCGGTATCTCTATCTGTACATCCTGTTTACATAGAAACATACATCAATTTATTGGCATACCCAAATAGCGCTCAGCAACAAAACTTACCCAATCTACATTGATATCTTATTACATTAACTAGTATTAAATTTGATAAAAAAAAAATATATATTTTTTTCCCTTTCTGTGGTAAATGTATATGATTGTATAAGATATACAGAACATATTATAACAATTGACCTGAACAACTCTATTATTAATAATACTAACCAGCCTCTTTTTGTCTAGTATGCTAGTGTCACAATCATCAATGATATCCTTCTCCTTGTCAGCAAACACCGACGCCACGCGTACCGGTACCAAGGGGATATCACGTGTGACCACATTCATGTGTTCATTCTTGGTCGACTGCCAGATCTGCAAGGAACAGGCACAAAGCAATATAGTGTCAAATGGCTAAATATCATTTAAAGTATTTTTAAAGTGTTACCAAAAGACCTCATAAGGGTTACAGGACAAAAACCCCACTACTCTACATAGGGTAAGATAATGTCATGTGGTGGAACCTCATTAGATCAGACACTAAAAGTAGATCCTCGAGGGATCTTGGGTGTCTTCAATAGTGAGAACTTCATCAGTTCTAAATTTGAACTTTTCTCTTTCTATAGGATTAACATCATGTCAATAGTAAATGCAGCACTTCGTACCGATATGTTTGACACTGTCCTTCCACATTGAGTGTTGTTGTTTGACCTACTGACTTGAATAGTAATGTGTAACTAGAGGAGCCTATATATAAGAATTTTGAGAAAGAAAGTAAAGTCTCTTTAATTGTCACCTGGTAGCCATCATGTTCATGTGATCTGTCCCAAACTGAACATGCACTCAACAACCTGAGACCAATGGAACCCTAGTTGTGAGATTTTAACACATTTCTTCCAGTACATTCTGAGATAGAGCTATAATAAACTTCACTGTCAAAATCCAAGATGGCCAACTGGCAGCCATCTTGTTTTTTATCAGTCTCATACTGAACAGTCATAATTTTGGACCAAGGGGACCTACATATTAAATATGAGAAAGATGCTTTAGGTACTTTCAGAGCTATGGATAACATATTGCACTTTGCTTTTCGCAAGTACAAAAAGTCACAAGTTTTCTAATTAAGAAAACTAGAAAGTTCAGAAATTATTCATGAAAACAAGTCATTGACATGAATTCTAAGATTGATCTGAGTTTGAATTAAGACAGGATCTCAAAAGCGAAACACAAACCTTTATTTTCTTGAAGCATTTATGTTTCGCAACATATCTGTTCTCACACACATACACATCATGGTCAGCTATTCCCTGAAAAAAAGTTATAGGTAAGGTTAAAGACTGCACAATGGTATTTCTCAGATACTTATAATTGTATACAATGAAATAATACAAAAGTTGCAATGAAAAAAACTTAACTGCCTGGCTTCCTCAGGCACTTATTCTAAATGTAAATCTAATTTCTAAATTGAATAAATGTAAAAATATCAAATTACATTAGTGGTTTTAAGCATATAACTGAATGTCAGAATCAAGGAAGTGAAATGCTGATGACATAAACATGTTACAATAAACATTTATTGATTCTTTAATCCACGAACTGGAGTATGCCTTGCTGAGTGTATGGAACCTACCTCAGGTCTGTACTTGAAGTAATCCTTGACAAACATGATGTAGCACTTGCCGATGACTTGTGTCAGGGGAATACTGGTGTAGGAGTCGCTCTTCAACACTTCCTGTTAAACAAGCATTACTGGTTTTAGTTTATCATTCTACATTTGTTTTTAAAATTTATTTTGATATAGGTTGATTAACTTCCACATTTGAAAATCTTGAGAATTTATTTGCAGTCATCAAAATCTTCATGTATCATATTTACATATAGATCTGCAAAGAGGTTAAACTGAGAATATTTTACCAACTCACCTACTGTTTCACAATCTCTAAGAAAAATACTTTGCATCAGATACAAGCAGGTACCAGATCATGGAATTGAAATCATCCATCAAATAAGAAAAATCAATTTATTGTGATTCAGATAAATCTGTGAACCATAACTTGGCCCATAAATCTTAAAACTGACTGACAATCAGCAATACAGTAGAATGGTTCTCTTACTTCTTGTAAAGATTCAAATTGAATGTATTTAACTGAACTCCAAAGCAGATATTCTTTGAGCCAACTTTGAAGTCTGCTGTGTATTTACAAACCTTTTCCAGGAACTTGCGAGTGGCGAGGTGGAAGGTCTCATTTGGCCTGTAGAACCAGTTGCCATGTAACATCTGTGTGTCTGTCTGATCCACAAACAACTTCTCTATACACATGATGTGTGGCTCCTGGCCCTTCTCCCTGTCACATGTAAATAATCACTGATAAATACTCGACATTGTAATTCATCATATATGTTTGGGCAGGCTTCAAAACAAGAGACCCAAAGGGCTTGTATCACTCCCTGGATATTTAAGTAATCATAGCAAAATCTTCACATTAATGAAATTTCAATTAGTCAAACTTTATCATTCTAACTTCAGATGTCTTCAGTATTCCTTTAGCTGGAAGTCAATTATTGTCCTTTTCCATTCTTAAGACCTTTTGTTTGAAGTCAATTTAGCGTCCCATATCTGTTTTATATTTTTGTATTTTTAAGCCTTATCTGGAAGACAATATTGTCCAATGTCCATTCTACCTTTATGTATTACAAGGTCTTTAGGTTCAATTCAATTATGATCCCATGTGCCTTTTACTGCAATGTATTGTAACTGTAAAATTATTATCTAATAAAGGTTTATCTATGGTTTTCATTATGGTCCCAACGACTTTGATATAAGGAGGTAAGGCTGTGTATTGATCATACTGGTACTCACAATATCAACATATCAAGGTTAACAGTGTTTTGTCATCAGAATCAGAAGTAAAATCAAACTACTATTGGTGATATTTATTTCAAACATGATTTATGTAAGCCAGGGTGTATATCACAAATGTTAACCTACCGTGGCTCTATGTAGACAAAGTCTCCTACATGGAAGGTCTCCTCCTTGTACCTGAAGCTGTCCAAACCACCTTCACTGGGCTGGAAATAGAACAACATATATTAAATTGCAAAATGAATGTTTACATCATATTTACATTACCAATATAACAACTGAGCAGAGGAGTTTGAAGACAATATTTTTTCCTATTCAGTTAAAAAAAATCATCTTCAGTGCTCAGGCTGTTAGCCAGGATTTCAAATGTCCCTGTCCAAAACGTTGATATTATAACTAATTTTACAAAACTTCCTGTCAAAATTGATATACAATAGTAAGGTTATATAGTGGAAAGTTGCCTGTCAAAATAGGTCCCTTTCAGAAAACAGCATGTCAAAAAGACAGGTGGACGGGTGGCTGGCTAATAGCCTGTCAGTGTTTTTCTTTTCGCTCCACATCATGCAAATGTTGCTCAGACAAGTCTGTGGCCTTAACCCTTTCACCACTGTAGACCATAATGGACTCATCCATATCAATGCATGGCAGAGTCTACTAAAGTTACATAGGGGTGAAAGGGTTAACAGAAGCAGCTTACTGTATTGTACTCCTCTGCCTCCTGCCGAGCACGCTTTTCCTCCATACTTTGTTGCTCCATCGGTAATTTCTCTATCTTCTCTACATCCAAAGCGGCCTGTAGGTGGCGCTCTGTGTAGCTGAGAGCAGGTGTGAGCAGTATCTCACCGTTACGACATGTCTCATCCCTTGTTTTGATATAGAACAAGTGCATCTCTATCGCATCTTCATATAGCTGTAATGACCAGAACGCAATCTTATAAGATGCCATGAAAATGATCTTCTTTAATAAAAAACTGCAGCTTTATTTCTGGAATACCCCTCTAAAATGTTTTTTTTTAATTTAAATTGTATATTATTCCCCAAGCAGCTTTTGGGATGGGTTGGGGTGCCCCGGGTTCATCCCTCTTATATAATGTAACCTCACGCAGGAGGCCTCTTTCCCTTCATTCTCTCTTTTTCATTTCTTCTCTCAAGCGCAAAATCATTCATTCTTTCTTTCTCATACATTACAATAACAATAATATTTAATTTGATCGAAATGATTTATAAATTGACACAAACCATTCCTTCTTTTTATATTCAAATATTGAAAGTACGTTCATATCTATAAATACATTTATATGCCAAAAATCCTCCTTTATTGATTTGGGATTGCCATATTTTCCTAAAATATCTATAGTAAACATGCTTTTAGTATGAATCCCTGTGGACCTAAGTAATTAGTTTGCTATAAGCAAAATTGTAGCATAGGATGATGTTCATGACCAATTCTATGCCAAGAGACTAAGTAGGACTTGTAACAAGAAGTCACATTTAACAAGTTTTAGTGTACCTGAGAGTCAGTCCTGCTTAGTCGTCGAGCTCTTTCAAACACCTCAAACATATCTTCCTGGAACTTGTCAAATCGTCTGTATCTACCCTGTAACAGAAAAACAACTGCTAATAAGCTTTATGTTTATAAATCTTCACATTTTAAAGTTTAACTGTAACTGTACTAATTAATATCAACTTGAAACTAGTTCCTTTTCTTCATAAATCAATTTTCAAGATCAGATTCACATCCATATATGACTTAATAGAATCAGGTTCTTTAACAACGATCAGATCTTACCTTGTCTAGATTTCTCTTAATCTGGTCAAAGGACAGGGGTTTTCTGAAAACAAAAAAGTATTATTTTTATTTAATAATGAAAAAAAAATCTGTAAAAAGATTGACAGAATTTTCATTAACTAAATGTTTTGAAAAATGAAAATAGATACTAATTACATGATAATCATGAACACTGCATATTATGAAATGTAGAAAAAAAATCGGAAACAAAAGTAAAGCCTGCAATACAGCATCGTCGGATACCCAAGGTTGATTTCGTACTGAAGCGAAATCAACCGTGGGTATCCGACGATGGCAATACAGCTGATCTGATGAATTTAACAGAAATTGTTTGTTTAGAATGTGAGAACAGTCAGCTGAAGAATACACAAAGACTTACTCTTTTTGTTTGGATGTTTCCAGATCTTCATCCGGATCTCTTTCAGGAAGTTCAGCAAAGGAATCACTGTAACAACGCCCTTCTTCATCCTGTTGTAATAGGAATATCATCATCAGCCTCAAAATCCTAACTTTACATTCAAATACTTTGCTTAGATTGCTAACCATATGCATTTACCTGGAACTTATTCTTAGTCAATAACCAAGCCTTACCTGATAATTGTAAGTAGATATAAACAAACTGGTCATCATTTCCAGGACAGCGGCCCGAACATCAGGAATATCATTGACCCCATCATTACTCATCTCCAACTTCTTCTCCAGACACACCCTCTGCAGGGTCAGGGCATCCTGAAAGTTAAAAGGTCAAATGTCGTCTCATGTTATCTTTTTGAAAGTAAAATGTTTAAAAATACAATGATATTTAACATAATTTACTATATGCCCCTGCAACTCCATTGTGAGGAGGGGATAACATTGTACACACCTTGTAGATAAGGGAGTCTGGTTCATTATATTTGCAGGCGTTGTCAAACATCTGGACGAAGTCGGCCACCATGTCTTCCACCGACTCATACTGGCTGGCAGTCGACTTCTGCTGGATCCTCTGCATGTCAACAGGCTTTTTGATCACCTCATAGTAGTCTGGATATTCCTGGGGAGGGACAAACAAATAACAAGTTTGATAAAAGTTACATAGTTATACCTAAAGGTAGTATTGGGGACAATACCAATATCTGTAGACTATCAAACAACATGACAAATACTGGGAGTCCAGGGGAGGTGTTGTTGCTGAAATGAAAGGTAACCACATGAAATAAATATTTTCAGAGACGGTTTTGGAATAATATTACTGCTTTGTAATTATGATGAACACCAGTGGAGTTGTGCAATTAAGCTTTCAACCACCCGTTTATGTTTCAGGGTCATATCAATTAAAACTTCAGTTCGGACCTTTAACTCTTTGACATTTTCAATGAAATAATGAATTTTCAATGAAAACAACAATGTGACCCAAACCTAGCTTATTTTTGTTTTCAATGGCAGTCCCAATGAGTATCATTGAAGTAATGCTACGAAAAATGAGTCACTACTTACAGTTTTGAGGGGAAGTTTCAGGAAAGGTGTAGCCAGAGCACGCCCTCGGACATCTGTGTAGTTGTGTATAGTATTGTAGATGTCCTGGAGTTTAGTGGGCAGTGGGGTCACCTTCTTATCCTTCATCCTGTTGGTGGAAACATTGGTCAAATACCATACCGACATATCATCATTTCTTCTATGTTAAAAGCCAATATAAAAACACCTGTCACTAGAGACTGAGAGATGTAAATTACCATAGAAAATATTTAATAGAGAATCTCACAATTTTACCTTTTACATTTTAAACTGATACATGTACTTTCCATTTTAATTGCTGAATACATTTTTTTCTTTTTCTTTTTTCATAATTTTTACTGATGCATTTATTATGTCCAAGAAAGGGACTTTAATACACATATATTATTGAAATATTGTAGAACTCAATAAGAATTCAAAATATATCATAAAATTTCTACTTAAATTATCTAGCTAGAAAAACTAAACAAATCAACAGCTGTTGCATAAATCTGAACTTGTGAGTTTCAACTATAATGAATAGGACTGATCAAGGAAATACAAGGAAATAAAATAGAAATCAATGAAATTCAGATCAAAGACTTTCCCAATGTCAGTAAACATGTGTATATATTTGTGCACTATTTCTTTCACCATATAAAGGTGATATATACACTAGCAGATTTCTAGCCAATTAGCATGAATGAAGATCATTTACTGGTATTTATTTTAGCTGACATCAGGAAATCTTAGTCCACTGGTATACTGTTTGCTCAAAGCCTCCACAGAACTGAGTGGTAATACAAATCAAAGGTAAAATTAATGTTAACAGTTTTTAATTTTATTTTTTATTGTATGCAAGACACATTTGAACTCTTCCGATTCAAAGGTTGGAATAGTTCATTATGAATTTCAGGGGTGAATGAGTTAATTACAAATTGTAAATATACATAAAACTTACAGCATTTATATATCAGATATCTCTTGTCATAGAAGAGTTATTTGTAACCACAGAGTGTATATTCATCTGTATATATATAAGGTCTTAATAACAACTGGAGTAAGGAAGGCTTTGAGCAGCATAGGAATAATTCACATTCAATAGACACAACACATACAACAATGAAAGATAGAAGCAGGTCTAACTTATGTTCTAATGAACAGAACAGTGAAAGTTGATCGGTCAGAATTGCTTTTATCCTGTTTGCCGTATCCCACGTAACAAGGTGAGGGAAGAAGGGAATGAGTGAGAAGGGTTACTCATCAAATGGCATACAGCGGTGAGTGGGACCCTAACGGTGAAGTGGAACACTGTATCACAGGAACAGTATAACACACAATGAACAGACAACATTCTAGCCCAATCTCTACCACCACCATAATTTATCAGGTTTCTACTATTTCTGCACAAGAACAGGTATTGAAGGTTCTTTCACTCTTGTACCAATCTGTACAAATTTGGAACTTTTTTTATTTCAAAATGATCCAATTAGGGCCTAGATGTATCATAGACATGCGGTCGTTCAGGTGACAGTTTTCAAAATATTGTGGGTTCTGGATTTAACTGTAGAAGCTTGCATCTTATTAAATAATGTTGGAATGATTTGGGTACAAATAAAAAGAAAGAAACTGGGCTTAGATATTGCATGTGAAATGATTTAGGAATGAATATGTCATGTACTACAGAAACAATAACACAACATTGAGTAGGGCTGCGTATCCTCCTAATTTCTTGCCTTCCTCTCGGGAGTTACTAAATATATACCAACAAAGCACTGCTTACCTTGTGGACTTTTCACACACATTTGTCTTCACACTACATAATAGTCACAACAATGTGATTACTGGAGTGATAGGGGGTGAATGGGAACCGATCACTTCAGAAGGATATGTAGCACTTTACAACATGTATATAGTCTAGTATCACAACATCTAATCCATCATCTGACTTTATAGGACTTGTTTTACTTTTAAATATCTTAAAATACTCTATTTAATTCTCTTCAATATCAATTGCATATTATTTTGACATGACTCTCTGTAGGTCTGAAGGTTTATCGCAGAAAAGGAATGAAAACTTTACGAGTAAAACAAACAGAATATCATGCTTTTCAAAATCAATGTCTTTTTTTAACTAGGTGATTTTTTTTTTCTGTTTCCAAAACAAACATGCCAATTAAATTTCAATTGCAGATATATCTAAGATTCCATACTTTTTTTTTATGAGAAATGAAGTCAAAGTGATATAAACCTATGTTAATAATATCATTATTATTTCTCGTCTCTAACAGAACTTGAGATGTTGTCCCTTTGTCCATGTGAAGGAAGAACATATTACTTACCTGTATAGCCAGATACCAAGAAAAGATGAAGACAAGTAGGATTAATGCCAACATTCACAAATCAATCACATGTGATACATGTAATAGACAAATCAATATAATTCAAATATCCCAAAATGCAATAATCAAGCAGAAAATAGCACTCAGATGGAAAAATACATACTTAAGATCACATCTTGAATATTTGTTTCAGTTAAAAGGCTCCTTTAAATTATGTTCCGAAATTTATTCACATTGATATTTCCTTTCAAAATTCTTTTAGCACTGCATTAAATTTTTATATCTTACCATAAAAGAAAATGTTCTGAGTCTCAAGAACAAGTGTGATCCTAAGCAGACAAGATTTCCAGTCTGGTCCATTTGGTTGGAATGCAGTTAATATTGTTGTTAATGATTATCTATTACACTAGAGGGTCGGCTGTGATATCCCTATATACTACTGCAGAACCTTATACAGCCTTTACAAGACTCACTGTCGGTACATCTGCACGTACTTCCTGCTGAGGGCCTTGCGAGCCTCCATTGTCTGCAGCATGTTCCTCCACTTGTTTTTGACCAGCTTCTCCAGCGTGTTTGCGTCCTTGTACACCTGCGACTCCTCCTCGTTGTAGTGTCGGGCATTGTTAAACATTAGTTCAAAGTCCACAATCAGCTCATTCTCACTGTAGTACTGTGGAAACAAACATCAAAGAGTTTAAGAGCTGGACTCATTATATATAGCAAGCTGTAGCAGACAGACATTCTCATACCTAACCTGAATATTGATAGATCTGCACTTGTGCAGGTTGTCCACTGAAGCCCCCCTTTGTCTTGTTATTGTTAGGAGTTGTTTTTTTTTTTTTGGGGGGGGGGGTTCAAACACCGAAGGCTGAAGGAACCATGATCCTTCCTTTTTCATATTACAGGGTTAAAATTTATGACTAAGTTCTGATAAAATTTTGGCACCATTTCACAGTACAACATGTTGTTATTCCATTCAAGAAATCTTACATATTAATCTGTAATGATCATGATTATCTTTATTCCAAGAATTTTTAACTTCCTGAAAAGAAGAAGTTTTGGTATTTATTAAAAGCAATACCATAATCATCATACAATGTCAAAGAAGGAACCATTATTGCATTGACATATACTGTATCAACACGCCCTTTCTGCAACATCCCAAAGAAACATGGTATCACTGTGGAAGACTGCCTACCTTCTCTCCCTTGGTTTTGGCCTCAATGGTGACCATGTCTATAGGTTGGAGAATGACCTGGTAGTAGTCGGGGTAATCCCGTTTGGATGGCAACTCCATGAAGATCATCCTCAGAGGTCGGCTGTCAGCGTCCTATAATGGCACAGATTGTCATTTAAATGGAACTATCTATGCCTATGGAAGTTAGTAGATTCCACATAGTTTTAGTAGACTCTACATAGTTTATGTGACACAGTCTTTCTTATCTTTAGTGACTTATGACTTTAAAATGTAATGGAGCAGAATAAATGATAAATTGATGTTGGTTAACAATGTTTTTCTTCGATCAATATACCTGTATCCAATTTTTGAGCACACAAAGCAAGAAAAACTTGATACACCTTTAAAGGTGTCCAGAATTTTCAAAAATTTCGCCAATTCTGAAAGGAGGGGTCACTGTTCGTGCTGTACTAAGGCAAATGCTGCATCAGTTTCCGTTGTTAGATATGATAGGGCAAAAATAAGCAAAATTGTCAGACACTGGTGATGACAGTTTGTGAATCAGTGAAATCAGCCATAAATATCTTACTGTATAGTCGTAGACTGTCTTATAGATGGTCCAGAGTCGGCGTCTCATCATGTCCTCCGGTGTGGCCCGCTTAGCACGCTTTTTATCACTGTCTGGAGCTCCAGATCCACTACGACGGTGTCTCGACTTGTTATGACTGTCATCATCCATCGAGTCATGGCTGTGTCCAGATTTCTAAAATCATTACATATAGCAAATTAAATACAAGTACCAATTTAGTAACTAAATGTATAGTGTAATCCGTCTAAACTGGGTATTTTTGAGACCAAAACATTTGGCAGGTTTATACAGGTTCTGGATCATTTTGAAAGTATACACTTAAAGTGTAGCAGTGAGGTAAGAACAGAAAATATTCCATTTCAACATTTAATTGAATGTCAAAAGAATTTGTATTGGAAAAACATGAAGCTTCAGCATGGAGAAAAATGGAAATGAAAAAAGCCAGAATGAACCGGTATATTAACAATTATTGATGCAGTAACAATACCCGTTTCCAGAGTAGACAGTGTCCAACATACCCATAGGTATTATTGATTAACTGAAGAAATAACAGAACCAAACAGCAAAATTGTATAAGCAGGGCAGGGATGCAGATTAGACAGATCACACTATACCAAAACAATCAGACTTCCCTGTAAGGATGATGTAATACATGTAGTTCAATTACACTAGCTTAGACAGATCACACTATACCAAAACAATCCGACTTCACTATAAGGATGATGTAATACATGTAGTTCAACTAGAAAATGTCTGTTAGACATGAATGCCCCCTATATAGCAACCATGACCTTGACCTTGGAACCCTGAAACACAACGATGCCTGACGTATACTCACACTTGACTTTTGTATAAAGTTTGACCAAAATCTGTCAAAGAATGAAGTTGCTAAGTGTTTACATTGAATTGGGACGGTACGGGACGGGACGGGAAGGACATGGGTAACACTATATGCCCCCCCATTTTATGGCGGGGGCATAAATACACTGTAGGGGGTAATTTAAGAATCCACTTGTCAAACATCCAGGAAAAACAACTTTCAGAGTTTCATTAATTTATCAACCCTACACATTGATTTTAATTTGATGCAAATTAAACTTACAGAGCATAACTCTGTTAAAACCTGCACAGTAAACTGATATCCTCTTTCCCCATGAACTATACATAAATACACATGTATTACACATGAATATGTTCCATACAGTAAACTGATATCCTCTTTCCCCATGAACTATATATAAATACACATGTATTACACATGAATATGTTCCATACTGCTCCCAAATATGATGTAATCTATGTATTTATTCAACTTAAGTATTACACTATCATCAACTCATTCATACATGAACAAATATGGTCTGAAAACTGTCAGGTTATCAGAAATGTTCTGGTACCTGTAACCTCATAGATCATGCCTAGCATTAAGTAAAAACAATAGCCCAGATAAGTTATTATCATGTAATATTGCCATCAATACAATCTTGCTGTGATTGATATCAAAATTGTATAACATATCTCAAAATAGAACACCGACACCAATAACTTCCATTAGTGTTCTGTACAAGTTACAAAAGTTACACAGAGTTTATTACTAGTCTAGCAATCAGCAGGGAAGCGACAATTATAATGTGGAATTTCTTCAAAGCATGGAATTTCCAAGCCACTTTGTTTAATTCTTGACATTGTGTGAACTTCAAAACATCAAATTTACAACTGTATAATAACCTCTGATAGACAGCCAATGGTTGAAATATATATTTTCCTTCAAACCATGGAATTTTCCCAACAATTTATTTAATTTTCATATTGTGTAGACTGTTCTCAAAATAACTTTAAAAGTAATTTTTGACATTGTCGTTACATGACAGAGTTCTTTATGTTATTGTTCAACAGTTATACCCTACTGTACACATGTACAAACAGTTATACCCTACTGTACACATGTACAAACAGTCATACCCTACTGTACACATGTACAAACAGTTATACCCTACTGTACACATGTACAAACAGTTATACCCTACTGTACACATGTACAAACACAACTGATTCTCGTATTTGTTTTCCACGACATTGAATATACAGTTTAATTAATGGGATGGAGTTATTCACTAGTGCACAAGTCTTTCAATGCTTAGTTGCTTTGGGTCAATACAAGGTCCTGACAACCACTTGGGTATTAAGTAATAATGTGTGCTGTGAAGTATGATCAAGATCAGAAACTGTTCCAGATTTAGCACAATTACAACTAGACCTAATAATACTGAAGCTGTGAATAAAAATCTAAATTTTTAGTTCTCCACATGAATGTGATTAAAACACTGCATGACATCAACCAATTTCCCTTTTCAGTTTGTGTATCAGTGAGCTAATACAAGTCTGCATAGTTTCCCATTTACCTGTGTATGAGTGAGCTTATAAAAGTCTACATACAGTATGCCCTTTACCGGTGCAATATAGTGAGCTTCTACAAATCTGTATAGTTTATAACCTGTGTATGAGTGAGCTTATACAAGTCCACATACAGTATGCCCTTTACCGGTGCAATAGTGAGCTTCTACAAATCTGTATAGTTTACCCTTTATCTTTTTATCGGTGAGCTTATACAGGCTTTGTACAGTTTCCCATAAACATGTGTGTGAGTGAACTTGATACCCTTTATCTCTTTATTGGTGAGCTTATACAAGACTTTGTACAGTTTCCCATAAACATGTGTATGAGTGAACTTGAACAAGTCTGGATAAACTTAACCTTTTATCTATTTATTAGTAAGCTTTTACAAGTCTGCATATATTGTGTCCTTGTATCTAAGATCTTCAAGACCACACACCTATTTTTTTTATGACCAACAAGTTTACAAAAAATATTGCATGCACTTCACACAGAACCACACCATTGCAAATGGCAGAAAGCTTGACATCTTACTATGTGAAACATGAACCATATACTGCTGATGTGAAGTACACAATAGCTTAGAACAACTTGTGACTATACAGAAAGCAAAATGTGGGTATTAGACTTCATACCAATATCAACAAGTACTCTGTACCAAAAGTCCATCCTTGATTAATTTTATTACAGGATCCTAATGAATGAATATTGATAAGTTAAACCCAAGACCATCCATTTGCGTACATGTAACCATGTTGTCAATATCACCATTCACTCGCATGCAAGTGCACTGGGTCCACTTATAACTTTCTCTGTTGTATGTGTGAGGGTATACAAAAGTAGGGTCTGAAATCAATGACATCATCAGTACATGTGTACTCACCACACTGGAGGGGAAATCGGATTGAGAAGAAAGTTCCTCCATGAAAACGTCCTGTTGTACAACCACAGAATGTATAGTTATGTTAACTGACAGTGTTTAACTAGTACAAAGTATGTACTGTAATGCAGACAGGCATTTAGATATAGATGACATCAGCTGTACAGAAAAATCCAACATTGCTTCATATTTTCTTATCATGATTATTAACCAATTGTCTTAAGAAACGTAATTATTAATAAGATGTGTTGCATTTTTTCTTCAAGGAAAAATTAAAAATTAAAAATTATCATCCTGATAAAAAATCTGTTCACTGAAATTTTTCATTAACATTTTAATGTATCGTATATTGAAAATTCATCCATCAAGCTTCATTAGGTCATGATTTATGCTTTATTATTTTTTTAGTACAAAGAAGCATCATGATGGTGCAATGCTATATAAAGATAAAAACTGAAAAAAATCATAAGGACACAGACTGGGAAAAAGCTAAGGTTTCATACCAAATACACAGCTTTACTTTGTACATTCTCCGACATCGAGCTATTAGAGGGACAACACCAAAAGGAAGCCTTGCTGGTTAGAACATATAGAGGGGACGGAACAACAGCAGCACAAACAACGACAGGTTCTAGATTTGTTATCATATGGGGTTCACTGTGCATATACTGGTCACTAATCAATTTTAAAGTTTACATATTATGACAATGAACAGGCCTGCACAATGCAACTAGCCAGATGCCTGGCGCTAGCAGATTTTGTCAGATAGGCTAGTAGAATTTTTTTTCAAATCTGCCTTAGAGCTTGTACTCTTAGTAAGAAATTGTGCATCCCTGGTGGAATGTCCAAGTACTGGCTAGTTAACAAACATGTTGTCTGTTCATACATACAATACTATTCCCTGAATATTATTTAATGCATTGACAAGTGTCAATAACCTAAAATGTTATTTTCCTTTCCCATCCTTTCAAAAAGGCTGGAAGTAGAATTTTAATTGATGAAGTAGATGTTATCACTCGGGGTTACTCCAGATATGAATGATCATTAACCAAGTGAGAGGCACTAATAATTGATAAGATCTTGGTGTTAGGGTCTAGGGATCCAGGAATATAAATAATTGTGAGTGGTGGGAGTTATGAAATCATGCTTTCCTGGCCTGCCCAAAACATTTCAAGTCTTGAATATTAGAAATCAGAAAGTAATTTTTCGGGATTACTCCAGTTATCCAGATCAACAAGATTCTTTCTGATAAATTAGGAAAATTGAAGTTGAAAATTGATAAACTTCTTAGCTTGATATCATTTTTGCTGCAGTCATCCTGATAAAAAGGTAAATGGATTTTTTGTTTCAGTAAATATTTGTGGAGTGGATAGATTCCGCTGTATATTGTGTTTAATCTGTACACTTCCTGCCCTAGTTAGCTGTTGACATAGATACTACAAGTAGTACACTGAGCCATGCCTGTTAGTCACAACATCTATTGTATATACCTACTGTTCATGTCAATGGTTAACTCTGTGACTTATGGTATCTGTATTATGGTTTCATGCAAGAACATATCTCTACAACACGTACACTCGTGAAGTCTGGTAAAATAACTGAAGGAACCACAAATGTAAATCAACATGACATCCCAGAAATAGGATTCTCACACAAAATCATGAACCAAGATGACTGGCTAGCCTGTTCACCTGTACACGACAAATCGGTAATGAAATGTCACCACAAACTGCATACCTCTTGTGTAAATTAAACAAACTGACATAAAAAAGCCAACTGGTTATTCACACTTCACCACAACTGCACATGTACACCTTTCATATCAATATTTTCTTAAATTCAATAAGTACTGAACTTAAAATGTGTATATCAACACACACACAGCCAGAATGGTATGAAAAGTCCCAAGGAGATGTCAGTACCTATATATAATGTATTTATTTTTGTACAAACCTATTGTTTGTCACACTTTTTTCTTAAATTTTTCTTTGTAGTTTATTCATTTTTATATCACTTTCTTAAAATTTTACTATTGCTGGCTTAGAGAGTAATTCTATTAAGAAAAACATCTAAATCCATCTTGCTTCAGATGGGTTTAAACTTTTCTACAGTTGCAGTGTATATCCACTAAATTATCTATTAATGATATGACAAATTCCCGTCAACAAGAGTCCAAGAGTACAACGTTAACACATGTGTTATTACAACAACACTTGCAGGTATTGTTCAGGGAGACTACATATACAGGTACAATGTACATCCACTAAATTATCTATTAATGATATGACAACTTCCTGTCAACAAGAGTCCAAGAGTACAATGGTAACACATGTGTTATTACAACAACACTTGCAGGTATTGGTCAGGGAGACTACATATACAGGTACAATGTACAACAATCTGTATAATGATATCATGCATAGTCCACCACCCCATTATCATGGTCAGCCCCGTTCAGTTTTAGACTTGATTCAGTCAAAAATGGTCAACTGATTATGTTTAGTGATAGGTCTGTTAAACATCATATAATGTATAGAATTAATAATATTACCTCACCCTTCAACTTTTGAAACATCTAGTAAATTGGACATGCATTACTCTTTCATCCATGAAGAAAATTATTTACAAGTAATTATCCCTTTCCTTATTCAGTGATGTAATTTGAAAGTGATCATCAATTCTTTGGTATGTAACATGCTTGTTTTCAGATTATAATCAGCCAATCTGGTCTATTTTTGATGTAATTTTACATTAGCTACATCCTTTCATTGTCCCTCCCCCCTCCTCCTCAAACAAATGCATGTAAACCACAATCTGGACTTTTCCCTATACATTTTCACATTAGATACCCCCTCATCAAATACAAACAAGTACGCCATAATCAGCAATTTATTCTATAAATCCACATTAGATACATTTCCCTTCCCACCTCCTTACTGTAACAAGAAGAGCCCTTCTCCAGAATCTGGTCTATTTCTATATATTTCTTTTTTTTGCCAAATAACTCTTCCCCATACCATCCCATACAGAAACAAATAACAGATATAGAGACTGATTCAGCTTTGCCAGATAATAAGTTTCCAGCTAACAATTCTTGAAAATAATGAAGAAATTTCATTCATTTTTGTCTTTTTTTTTTATATAAAATCTTTTAGGCCCCTAAACTTTGGGTATTCACTACATGAGATCAGGATATGCTTCATATATATTAATATTAAACATAATCCTGCGAATTTGCTTGTCCCTTAGGTGTGAGAAAAGAAATGGGCCACTGTTTCTATGTTATTACAACATTGAAGACAACAGGAGATGCAGCTGTCTAACACTGGGAGCATCAGCAAGCACAGCAATGCATGCCATAATACCTGACCAGCAAATACCTTAGTGTCACCACGCTCTAGTTCATGCTTCCGGTCCCACATCGCCTGCTGTAAGGTCACTGCATCCTATCAACACACAATCGTTAATTACAATCTCGAAAAAATATATATATATATGTACACTACATCAGGGTAACACAGCCTAACACTAGTACTTATCATTGATGATATAAATATATTGTTTGTAAAAAATTTTTAATTTTCTCTCTATCAGTGTCATGTGGCTTGCAAGATACCAAATCAAGCATTTTGGAAAATGTACTCAGTAAAAAAAAAATTATGACTTGAAAGTACATATATTTACAACAAAAAAAAGAAGAATATTTCTCCTTTACAAATGAAAGTGCAAGTTAACTTTGTGATGCATTGTTGTGAGTTACTTCTTACACCGTGCCAATCTGACACTTACTTGGTATATTTTGGACTCATCAGCATTGTACTGCTTGGCATTCTCAAAGACAAGATTTATATCTGTGGTCAGCTTATCTAGACTCCTGTACTGTTTGTACTGAAACACAAATTGAATGCAAAATCGTACTGAAATTAATTTTTGAGGGATCACTCATAGTAAACATATATAATATAAAGAAAAAGACAAGACAAAATATTAATTTAAACTTGTCAACTAAATCTTGTACATTATATTGTTAAATAAATAGACCGTAAAAAACGAGTAATAAAAAATACAGCTTACCTTCAGCTTCTTGCGGACATTTGACAGCGACATGGGCTTTTTAATTTCCTCATAATAGTCCGGGTAAAACCTAGAAATTATAAAATGAATATTTATTTCACAACCTTTGCTATTTTGCAATATCTTTTTTATGAATGGTGAATTTTGATGTCAATGTTATCAATGCACAATTAAATACATTTTAAACTTACTATCAGGGCATGTAAAATATAAAATTTGAGGTTTTGCCTTTCGAACAAGTGTGGGGAGACTGGAGCAATATATCAAAATATCTTGAAGATAAGGTACCCATAAACAGCTGGAAAACGGCCAAGATCAATCACTGAATTCATTCTCCAGGGGTTCATCATAAATTTCTTCTATACAACAACTCTTTTATGAAAAAATACCTTTTACTAGGGAGTTTGAGGAAGGGTTCACACAGAGGAGTCCCAGTAGGGCCTTTGAATCCCTTGATATAATTTAGCATAGCCCAGTAGGGGTCACCCTCCTCCAGCTCAGAGACAACAGTTTCTGTACCAGAATCGTCATCAAAGTCCATGCTCATGTTGGAGTCCTGGGATACAGGTGGTTCAAACGTCTCCTCCACGGGGTACGGCAGATTAGCGCAGTAGGACGACCAGCTACACTTATCTCGGGACCGGCTGGGACAAGTAACAACAGCAGTTAATTTAATAGCAAACAACTTCTGGTGTATTACTTCACCAAACTTGTCAATCAAGAAATAAATAATGAAAACATTCCATTATGTGATGTTTATAAGTGGTTGATTTTTTTTTAAAGTGAACTATCTAGATGAATACCTATATATATATGAATGGACTGAATTGTGTGTATTTCATGATAAAATGTACAATGTAACCAAATGATCCTCCAACCAACAGGGAGAGTAAAGGAAACACCCATACAATGGTCTATAGTGAAGCCTCATTAATATTGCCATCACTCAATCCAGCAAGTGTTTCTGAGAACAAATCATCTGTTTTCGTAACAAAAAATTCCCAGTAAACTAAGGCATCTCTCATTGAAATCAATACCACTTATCACCTATTAACGTTTGTTAAAAAGGATCCAATTCCAATTGAAATAGTCCCCCTCCCCCTCCCTCCTTAATTTTTCCTCAAATTCCTGATTTGCTACATAAGGAAAAAGAACAATGCTTTATAAATTTGTCTGGCCTTCTAGGTAACTGATGAAATACTTACAGTATAGTATGTCAGACATATTAATAATTTTTTGTACATGCATAGAAAGAATTTTTACAAGTCTCATCAGAAAACAGCACAACACTGCTATAGCTATTTCTCGATTATGTCCTTCTTTTTAAGAGGTGAATAAAAAAGTGGCCGTTGTTGATGAAATAACATACCTGGCTCTCTCCCCAGGTTTGGGAACACTTTTAGTCTGCAGTTCCACCTTTCTGGTCTGAACTGCCTTCTTCAGTGTCTGGGCGTCCTAGTATCAAACAAGGCATTGTCAAACAGTTTTTGATATTCTACAAAGATCCACACATCAACTTTCAAAAATAACTAGTAGACGTACCAATATATACCAATTTAGAGGTTTCTTACCAAACCAAAGTCATGATAAATCAGCCATGAAAAAATCACTCACTTTTAAACTGTCTTGTGCAGTATATATGATATACAAGAAGTTACTGAAGCAAACTACATGACACTTAATGTAAGTTAATATTTAAGTAATTTACTAATTATGGTTTATATCCACCAAAGTCTATTTGCTTGTTTGTTAAAGACCTTGTTGAGTTGAGTTGCTATTTGATCTCTGTTTTATTTTAAGTTACAATTGTACAAATCACACTTGAAATCTAATAAAACCTTTGTCAAAGTAAAAACTGACTGTGAGATTAACATAATTTTTGGTATGAATTTGCAATTATACATAAAATAAGGTACAAGTTAATTATATACTTTACACACTGCAAGCAAAAAAGGCTGAATGTTCAAAACTAGAGGCTGGAAAATGTTCCAAATAAAACAGATCATGCCTGAGCTGGACACGTGCATTTCCACAAATACAAAATAAAAGGAAAGACAAAACCAAAATGAAAAATTTAAAAACAGTCATGTTAAAACTATACATTTGTAATATTTCTGTAAAAAACGTGTTCCAGCAATCTTCAAAAAGTGGTTTGATATTGCCAATGCCTTCAGCCAAGTATGGAATCTGTATATCAAAAAATACCCTTAAACAAATTAAAGGAAGATGTCTAGGCACACAAGATGTATGTACTTTGTGTTCCTATCCAAAAATGGTAATGGATCTTTTGGAATGCAGTGTTTTAAAGAATTCTATCAGGAATGAAATGTTCGTTTTTTTAAACACACCTTGTAGATAAGGGATTTAGGCTCGTTGAAGGTTTTGGCGTTTTTGACCATCAATAGAAACGCTCTTTCCAGGTCGTCCATAGTTGTGTAAGCTCCTGCCTGTAAGCGCTGACCAATTATCTTCATGTCAATAGGCTGTTTTATTATCTGGTAATACTCAGGGTATTTCTGCAGATAAATGAAAACGGGCTTTGTTAAAACTACTTTTCGAAATAATTTTTGTAAAGAATACTAAGATATTTCATACCAATTTGTTACTTTCACTATTTGTTGATTATGTTTATTTTTTTTGCAGATATAACCGTACTTCTAATGAAGCAAAAATCAGATTCTTTAAAATATTTATAGTCTAAAAACATGGATAATGAAATTAAATGGGGATCATCATCCTAGCCAGTTTTTTTGATGGCCTTTCCATGTCATATTTTTAATTCAGCAGGTAGTGTGAAAAAGGGGTTTTAACAGTTAAGATTGAAAAATATAACTGTCATGTAATTTTATGAATAAAAGGGAAACAGGACATTAAATCAAGTGTTATAGTGTGTATTTATCAACTCTGAAATGTCGTTGACATGTGAACTAAAGTAGGTTATAATGTATAACCCTTTTACCAAAGCATGAAGCCTGCAGGATTAAGATTGACCTCTGTAGACAGTGATGCTACTGTTACATTCACAAGTGTTCTTTAGGTGTATGTGTCTTTAAAATTTTCCATTTGACACAAGAATACTAGGTCATAAGAACTGTTTGTTCTGGAAATAACCCTCATCACAATCTTTATTCGGAAACACTGAAAAAAATCTGTTTAGCAATAGATATCTTAAACCAAATGAAAATATTTTTTCCCTGTGATCCTGACCAAAAGTGTATGTAAGGTGAATGGGTAGACTTTTATGTGAATGAAAACACCATGCAATTGTTGTCTGATGTTAGTGTAATGAGGATAACAATGTATCTTTCTGCAGCTCATATTTCCGGAATAGACACTGTAAAAGTGTCCCTTATTTTGACATGCACAATTTTTATACCAAAACATTCATCTGTCTAAAAAATCATAATAAAAGAAATAATAATATAAGGATACAATAATGAAAAGGCCATATCAATCTCATTTAAACTCTCAATATATTTCTTTTAAAAAATGGTAACTAATGTTATTAACCATTAACTATGTCATTGTTTTTATATCTCATCTTCAGTTTTTGTCTAAACATGCAACCATTTACAAAATGCACCTTAAAATTGTCACAGAAACTGAAAAGTTGCTGTTGCTAGATAATTGAGAATATAATGAAATTCAAAATGATTTCTATATATATTTTTTGAATTAAGCTTAATTAAGATGAGAGTTTAAATGTTCCTTGTGCATAAGACTGATGTTAACCTCTAACAACAGTCCTGGTGTTCTAATATTAAATTAAGAAACATGGTATTACGAATCGGTATCAATATGATCTGATATCTGATATTGGGTGATTGGGCACGCCTCACAAGTTTTATTTGTCTCGAAGAATTATTTTCCAGCTAATAATGAATTCCAGATAAAATTGGTACTGTCTTCAAAATTACATCTTTCAGTTATTGAAAGATATTAAAACACAATCTAACATGTTTTTCACCATGTAAAGTATCTACCGTTCAATTGTTTATAATTAGTCACAAATACATTGCTTCCCAAAATCTCAATTGGTGATGAAATAGTTTTACAAAATATTTTTAAAAAGGAATATATTATCAAATAATGTCAAATACTACTGAAAAGGACACGTTTGTCACACCTAACACTGAGAGTGTCAATCTGGTGACAACCAGGATGTTTGGTGCTGTTATGAGGTTAACTAAATCATGCACAAGGTACAGATGGAGACTACTACCCTCTGCCACTAAATTGAACAAACAGAAGCACATAAGCAATTTAGAATTGGCAAGCATTCTGATTACTACACACTACATCATATTTATCATAGTACAATCGGGTCATATACCATTCCTCTACAATGCTTTTCCTGAACTCAATGTCATCAATTTCGACCTTTTGATTTTGTTGACTTTCCATTTCAATCTTACGGTATACTCGTTATTTGGGCATAAAAAGATCCAAAAAAATCAGCCACGGTAGTTATCAAAACCGGAGAAACTTGGTTTTAAAGGCTCAAAATTCAATTAATAAAATATTCTTAGAAGCTTTCTCCCTTTGCTGAGATGCTAGAATATAATCTGTTAGATAAGGTAGAGGAACAGTAGCAAGATATCATTTCTATTCTATCAAATTTAACGCACTCACACTCCTGCCTCTCTACACAAAACCCATAAAGGCACTCACAGATTTGGAAGGCAGTAACTGGAAGGCTGGACTTATCTCCCTTTCCCCGTCGCGGGTCATCATTACAGATGAAAAGAGGCATTCGAGGTCCTCTGGATTATCAGGTTCCACCGGCAACAAGCTGCTGTCATTTGAGCTTTCCTGGACACAGAAAATATGTGTATACAGAATAAATCAAGACACACTTTGTAATTATGAATAAGGATATACTGAAAATCTTTTTAAACCCAAAACTTTCTTTGGGTCAAATGGCATTTTATTTTTAAGTAGCTAACTCAGTATAGATTTATTATGGTTTTTACCATATTCTTAAAATAACTTTTCACATGAGACTAGGTAAAATTTTATTTGCATTTTATCTTGAAGCCTGTGACAAAATATGTCAATGTCTTGCGGTTGCATAGAATTAATGGTCTCACCTTGTCATCGTCAAGGTCATCACTGTCTGTACCTATGGCGCGACCTCCCCTCCGATCCCCAGGAACAAGTTCTCCAAATGCCTCGGATATCACCTCACTCCGAGTGTCATTAAATAGCTCCCACACGTCGCAGGCATCTTTGTATTCTTGAGAATCTTTCTGTAAGAAAAAAAGAAAATCACACCCTTAACAATATGTAAAAGTATATTTAAAGTGATTACTCACTGGTAAGGGTGATTTCAGGCAAAATATTTTTCACATTGTGAAAAAAACCTTGAAATGATTTAATGATTTTAAATAGTTGTAATTGGATTATGAACATTAAAACTGGTATCAATATAGGAGAATATGATTGTTTGTAAATTTATGAGTTAAGAGTTTTAATCTTTATTTCAAAAACAGGGGTGTAAATTTTAAAAGCACTCGTCCAGCTAAATTAAACAATGCTTCAAAAGAAAAACTATCATGATAAAACTTAAAGTAAGGTTTGTTGTTATGAGTGGGAAATGTATTTATTACCTTGTAATATGACTTGGCATTGTTGATCATGAGCTCAATGTCTGTAGACAACTGGTCAACGTCTTCATATTCTTCTGTTTTCAGCTTCTGTTGGATTTTCAGTAAATCTATAGGTGTGCTGACCACGTCATAGTAATCGGCTGCTGTCCTGTAAACCAAAGCAATTTAAAGATATAACAAGGCACCACAAGTGATACAAATCCCCTTGCATTCACACATTGTGTGCCATATGTATGAGGAAATGAATAGAAAATTCAATGATGTATCAGCAGTAAATGTGACCTTGACCTTTAACGCAGTAACCCGAACCGCGCACTTGATCAAGGCATTGCCAATACCAAACACTTGTATGAAGTTTCATGAAATTCCGTTGAGAAATGAAGTCGCTAGAGCGATGACCAAGAGTTTACATACGTACGAACATCCCCTCCAACTTCGTTGCGAAGGGATAATAAACACATTATAATCTATTTTACATTCCATCTCTCTTACCATAGACATCACCATTTGACAGCAATGCGTTCTTTCAAAAATAACAGATTATCAGGTATATATATCTGCCATACATCAGGTATATACACTTCCAGATTATCAGGTATATATATCTGCCATACATCAGGTATATACACTTCCAGATTATCAGGTATATATACCTGCCATACATCAGGTATACACCTCCCATACATCAGGTATATACCTCCTATACCTCAGGTATACACCACCCATACATCGATATATACAACTCCTATGCATCAGGCATATACACCTCCTATACATCAGGTATACACCACCCATACATCAGGTTTACACTTTCTTTACATCAGGTATACACCTCCCATACATCAGGT
>JAUMHH010227629.1:0-11848 GCA_032359455.1 Chlamys rubida
AGAAGCCTGGCTCGATGATGTGAACGGATACCCCACAATTGTACAGCTGGTACCTAAAACAAGACAGGAAAAGGCAAGCCGATATTGGTGTAAGGTGATATAAAACAAAACAAAATTATTATAATTTTACTGTTATTGGTGAAGATTATTTTTATTCTATATATTTGTGACATATTCCTTGACTTATAACGACAGATGTTGACTAAATAGCAACCAACTCTCATCCGCAGGAAATAAAGTGGTGTTTATTTAATATATTTTAATATTGAATCATAAAGTCAGCATGTATGTTCAGAACATTGATTTGAGACTTAGATATATACGTATAACGACGTCGTAGAAGATTGTCGCTGCAGGCTAAATTCAACATAGCTTTCGTTTTAAGAAAAGCTTACTTAGTATAAGTTTTGATTGTTATAACATATACATGTAATACCCAATATTAATCACTTTGAATATATACTAAGTCATAACACGGTATTTGAAAATACGGAGATGAACAGAAATGTCTCCCTGCTTTATACAATATGAGTGTCACAAATTACTTCAAGAACTGCTTCAAGGTTACAAATTAATTACCCAAATGGCCTTCCCTTCGCGCATGAATATCGCAAAATCCACATTCATTACCATCTAAATCGTTCACAATCACAACTTTGACATCCTCCACCGTTACAAAAGAAACCTCAACAAATCATCCACTGTTATCCGTACTCGTCACTCAGTGAGGGGAAGTGGGTAAGTCAGAAGGCAGAACATATGGTGATTTTAATAGGCACATTTCCACTTTGGCTGCTGTTTTACATAAAATTGTATAACATTGGAGACATTATTCTTTTATTCTTATTCTTTGAAATTTTAATACCATTGATGATTCTAAAATGAATGAGAATCATGTGGTTCAGTATATGTTTACTTATTTGACTTTCTGTATTGGCTGAATACATTATTTAATAGGTTCTTCCCTACAGACGTATTTCTGGCTGTAAATTGTTTGCATCTAGCTTATTACAGAAAGCATTTCAGCCAAAACTTTTGCAAAATAATTAAATTGAATAAATAAAAAAGTTACATTCAACTTATTATATTACCTTAGACAGTCGCAAAAGCCCTCTGCACCGTACTTAGAAACGACATAGGGACCAGAAACTAAGGCAATCCTTCCCATGATGCTTGTGATGTTAACAATGCGACCTTTGGCCTTTCTCACCAATGGCAGAAACACAGTGGTGACGTTGATCATCCCGTACAGATTGACGTCATTGCATTTCCGGTAGTTGTCAACGGTCTGCCATTCCACATGTGCTGTGTTTCCGGTAATACCGGCATTGTTCACAAGACCCCAAAGTCCTGTCGAAACAAAATATATTGCAGCAAGTGTGCGGTCGTAAATAGTTTCATTCAAATGAACAAACTTAATTTTGATCCAGGGTTTTTTGTTGAATGAAAATGACAGTATGAGTTCAATCTGTTGTGCAAAACCAGATGTCCCCAATGTATCCGTCTCTCTATCTGTCTGTCTATATGTTTGTCCGTCTTTCTATCTGTCTTTACAACAACTAAATGATGATGGTTTCCGCTAATACCTGGACAACACAACACAGAAAAGCTACGACTGACATACCATTATAAAGTGAAATCCCATTGAAATAGCATACCCTAGAAACGGAATCAAGACCACACCTCGTCACATTGTTCTGACACCAAATTTACCAGATGTGCTCCGGGAACCTATCAAGATCTAAGAAGAGGGAGAAATATTTGAAACATTTGCATAGTGTGCAGAAGATCAAGTCTGGTCTTTTTCTGGTAATGAGGATTCGAATTTTGAGTTGTACCGGGACACTATGATAATGTACAAATGTTCAAATTGATCGACATATTCCTATTGTTTAGATAATTCTTACTTTCAATAAACCTGAAGGGGATTGCGACGATTGCATATAAACAGTAAACGAAAATCAATATCGAATTTCTTCAGCTGATAGTGTCTAGTGTCACACTTCAGAACATCACTGTCACCTGAGACAAATATATTACACGAACTCGAACATAGGCTTATCTCCCGTTCTTCAAGTCGACTCATTCGACCAAAATAATTTTGTAATTTACCAAAACGTTTCCCGTATAAAACGTCCTTTGTTCCTCATCTGACAGTCGGTACATGTTGATATACCCCTTTATTAAAGGTAAGAAAGCTACTATTGTAAATGTAACCATTGGAAGGTTTATAATGTATTGACTTGAGAAAATGTTCATCAGCCTCATAATCTATATAATACCCGTGGTCGATTTCCCCCGTATATCATAACTGTTCATGTATCACTCACATGCGGTCACAACCATGTGACGTACACTAACTTCAATTCCCATCATTGGATGTTTTCGACCTATGAGTACTGCTTTAACAAAATCCAGATAATCTATAAATACAGCTACCACACAACTGCACTTACCTTTTCCTTTCGGGAGTTTCTCTTTGACTGCGGCGTATGCTTTGAGGATGCTGTCCTCATTTGTTACGTCAAGCGCTATCGTAACAAGACGTCCAGATGTCGCCTTGTCTAGATCGTATTGGCCCTTAGATGTCAGACAGCCAGCGAATACATTCATACCTAGAGAGTCAAGTCTCTTGGCGAGCAGATTACCGAATCCAGTGTCACATCCGGTTATAAACACATACCGACCCGATAACTCGCCGAGTTTAAGACTCCGTACGAACCATCTACCGACGAGGAACAAGGCAGACAGTAACACACACAGGGGGAGGAGGCTCAACATCCTGTACACGTCGAGAACAATAAGCAAGCTGTTCAGAGAAAAAACAAAAAATAGATATTAGTAGGAATCCTGACTAGCGAAAGATAATACAAGGTCGGACATTCAATTCAGGAAATGAATTCAACAAAAACAGACAACTGTATCTCAATTACTATAAAAAGACAATCATGTCTCAATACAAATAAACAGATAATTTGGTCTCAATTACAATAATACTGCATCTATTCCATTATATATATGTAAAGGTCGACAGGATAAGAGGAAAATAACAAAATACTCGCTTGGGGTGACTTGGGGAATCTTAACCCTCAGGGAAAGATTCATTAGTCGGTCAAACCTTGTGTTTTCGCATTTTCAGAATCTTTCCCTCGGGTTGGGAAACTCCTATATCAACCCGAAAAGTGTGAACAATTTAACCTAACATAAAAAACACAACGATAAACAATGTTAAAAAACGGTTACATAATTATTCGTTACTACACACGTCAAATAAATTCATCAGCTAGCCTGATTCATATGGGAACGACCACTTTCTTGTTACTAAAAAGCTAAGTAACGGCGACTTGGTTCAAGAGTCCATAATAACCAAAATATTCCTCAGCAAAGCACTGGTCACCGTAATTTCTAGTAAGTAATAATCAAATCCGTTTAGATGGCGCCCAACACCATACACTATTGAACATCTTCCAAAACATAAGTATGACACAGAACAACCAGCTGACCCTATCCTCGACAAATACATACAACAACGTTCCAAAATACTACCAACAAACGTAGCATTCAGGGTAGAAGTGTGATGGAGCACACACTGTAGCTTCCATCTCATTAGAACATGGATAGACCCGAAGTGTTAAAATTTTAAAAGTCAGTTGATTGTGTATGACACCGATAGCGCGTGAACTACGAGTCTCCGTTTTCACGTCAAGTGACGTCATACGAGGGTCATTCAATACATTATGTTACTAGTGTCAGGATTCACATTTTAATGTATATACATTAGTTTGACCTTTCTATAACAAACCTTCGCAGTATCCCTTTATTAGCAATGCATTTTCGTAATCGCACTCTTCATGACGTAAACGCTGCACGGAAGTCTCCCCTTGGTATACTAGCGAGACACTTGGAGATTGCACTACCCAAAGCACTCTTAGAGTTTGGACGCGTTTTCATGTATAATTTTTGACAAGCCTCAATACTCTACAATCGCTTGTTTATTTATGCGCCCCTGGAGTTCAAAGTAAATGACCGGAGTCTCATCCCCTGTAAGATACTCAGATTGCTTGATTTAGGTGCAATAACCGTATTTTTTTAATATCTATTTTTATCACATTTCAAACGTTTGGCCTTTTGTTCAGATGTGATCAAATGGAGGATCCTTCAGGCACAACGCTTCCTTAATTTTAAGTTCATAGTCAGAATGTGATGTATACTGCCAACCACATGAGCTATCTCAGAAACAGTATAACGACCATCATCTTTTATCATTGCTTTAACAGTAGCAATGCTTGTTTATGATGCTGCACCTACTGGCCTGCCTGTCCTTGTGTCCTCTTTAATGTCAACTTTACCGTTCTTTGTTTTGTTCACTCACCTGAAAACAGTTCTCAATGTGACGGCAGAGGTACCTTTTATACTGCACAACTATGCGTGTATATGTTTTGGCGGTATCTGTAAAGCACATCGTACCTTGATATAGAAGCGGTTTTTTTCAGCCTACATTTTAGCATTGAAAAGTATTCACTAGTAGCAGGTGCACACCATTCAAAAATGAATGACTTTTCCAATTCTTGTAAGATGATATTGCTAATTTGCACGTGTATAGTTATTTAAAGTCTGTCAGGGTGCTAAACTATTTAATTGCTCGTTCGTACGGAGCTGTGTGGTGACAGCATTTCTTGAATTACCTTCGTATACAAACAATCGCTAAGGCACTAAAGCATGCAAAATGAAATAAGCTAGACCTTACAATAAGCAAAGTATCACTCCACATACATATGGATAGCTGTGAACTATGAGTTTGAGTACGGAGTTATGTGTAGTACGTGTGTAATCTTCTGCGGTTTTAATCACGTTCAATTCTCGTTTTTATCTTGTGTAATATTCGAAAAGTTTTGATTAATTTAAATAGCAAACACGCAGCTGAAAAATGTGTCAAAAAACTAGATGCCTGTTCGTAGATATTTTTTTACGAAAATTTAAAAAAATGACAAATTTTGCGGCCATTTGAAATTGTGTATTTCTTGCGCTTCAGGAAGCCAACATTTCACCTTTTTGACAGTTAAATCGTCATTGTGTCGCCATTTTTAAATGTAGCAAGTTTATTTTTGCTGTAAAACTTTAGAAAAATGTTGATGAAAATAATATGCAAGAAAGTGGAAATGATACATGATAGATATTTTTGTACACGTGTAGTATAACTGAAGCACTTTGAGTTTGACCCCGAAACTAAAAGATGAAAAATATCACATATAATAATGGGACAAAAAAGAAGCACAAGGACCCCCTCTTTTGTGGCTGTTTTAGAAAGAAATACAAATATCTTTTGATTTATTAATATTACAAAATAATGTTTAATAGCAGACCTCTTTATATCAAACGTTCAACTGCTAAAATATGTGAACAATTAGTATTTATTCATTACAAAATAAGGGGTAAGGGTAACGTTAATCGCTTTTCTGAGATAAGCAATTAAGATTAAGAAAATTTGATAACTTAAAAGAAAAGACTATTTTATCGATTCTGCAAGCATTCATATATATCTAACAACACTTTTGGCAGACATTATATGAACTTGTTCTGCAAATGGTCAAAACTAAAAAAAATACTTAAAATCACATATAATGTAAAATTGTTATCGTTGACCGATCCTAGCGAAAAAACGAACACACAGACATCATTTTTTGTTTTGATTTTTGACTTATCAGAGGTGTACATTTAACACGTGAACGTTTTAGTGGAATTTGTTTGAGCATTTTGTCGGCCAATATCGGCCATCGTAGTGGGAGCAATGAACACGAGCTTTATGTGTATCAGTACAGATACTTTAAATGATCTCCGCTTGTGAATATTGACTGAAAGTACAGACACTAAACTACAGGGAAATACACCAAAAATACACAAAGGCCTGAATCTTGTATATAACTCACACACGTTAATGCTGTAAAATGTACCTGTGCATATGTGCATTTATCTTAAAATAGAAAAGCACAGAGCCGTCATACTATACCTGCCTTCGTACCTGTACTCCTGGTGACCTAGTAGTGTTCAGATAAACACAGGTATCTACGATGGCCGATATCAGTCGTAAAGTTACAACTACTTGTTTAATGTTGTGTACCTCTGATTATCAGCCGTCAGAATACAACTTCTATTTAATCTCTTTATTTGAAACTATCAAAAACAATCTTCAAAAACATCCTATTAAGGACAGGAAATTCTAGGTACTCCAGAGTAGTAAGCGAAATTTGTATAGATCGTTTAGTTTTCGAAGGAGCAATTACTCTCATAGGTCGATTGACTTCTGATGCTGTTATTGTTTCGCTGATATCTGTGAACTGTGAACGGAGCATTGTTAATAGAGTTATATTCAGCCGCCATATCAGAACTACATATCAAGCGTACAATCTGCTAAAATTGGTGTCATTTTTTATTTAAAAATAAGGGGTAGGGGTAACGTTAATCGTTTTCTGAGATAAAAAATGAAGATTAAGAAATGTTACTTTGATAACTTAAAAGAAAAGACTATTTTATCAAAACTGCAAACACTCATATACATAATAACACACTTGGAAGTTCTTGTATGCATTTGTTCTGCAAATGGTCGAAACTAAACAAATCACCTAAAATTACATATTATGTAAAATTATTATCTTTGACCAATCCTAGCGAACATACAGACATATTATTTTTTTCTTTTTTTGTATCAAAAAATGTACGAAAGAAAAAAAGTTTAATACAGAAAATGTTTGACTTCTCAGACGTGTATATCCTCTTTTTGAAAAGTTAAACTGTTATGAAAACTTGTTTTAGTGGAAGTAGTTTGAGTCTTTTGTCGGCCACTATCAGCCATTGTAATGGGGGCAATGAACACAAGCTTTATGTGTATCAGTACTACTACGAGTAGTATTTCTATGGAGGAAAGCACAAACAAAAACGGTTCGTGTGTTGGATTCCTGCTTGTCAATTGACTGAAAGTCTCGACACAAATCTACAGGATATATACAGCCTTCTACAGGGATATATACAGCCTTCTACAGGGATATATACAGCCTTCTACAGGGATATATACAGCCTTCTACAGGGACATATACAGCCTTCTACAGGGATATATACAGCCTGATCCGGTATACACAGCCTGTACAATATGTCTGTGAATATATTACAAAACATAGTTTATTTGTATGAACACAGAAAAGTACACAGTAGTCATACTGCACCTGTCGACATACTCGTACGCCTGGTCGATCCGGTAATAATTAGATAAAACGATGGCCAATATCTTGCTTCAAATTACAACAATAATGTGACAGCAGCAACATAAGGATAGTGCAAATCTCCTATTTTGATGGCGGGCTGCAGTCATATTATGGCACTTTTTACTCGGGAAGTTGAAAACTAGAATGTCGGTTTTAAAGGATCCAAAAAATATTTTGATCAATATTTGTACATGCTTTTCCAAAAAAATAAAATAAAAATAGACTCTTTACACTACGATTCACATGCCACTCTAGAAGATTGTCTTTAATTATGAGAACCTACTTTGTCACGAAAGGCAAACGGCAATAATGTTGTTCTGAAAATCAAAACAAAGGCCAAAATGAAAAACTGCGGACGATATTGTAAGATTGATTAAGTGTCTGGTTGGTACCTTTGTTGGGTTTCCAGCAGACTGTAAGCATTCACGTGAGAACAAATTGTGCACTTAGTCTGGACGATTTACTTTTGTTTTCATATAAAACTGAATGTGTTGATGAGCTTATCAGGACTGGTAAAACATTCTAGCCAAGTCCTTCAATTTCCCGTCCAGATATATCGACGATGTGCTGTCTGAATTGCACGAAATGCATTTAACAAATTGATCGTATAGTCCCTCTAGAGCTTGAAGTCCAGGACATCACGTACTTGATCGTATAGACCCTCTAGAGCTTGACGTCAGGACATCATGTACTTGATCGTATAGACCCTCTAGAGCTTGAAATCCAGGATATCACGTACTTGATCGTATAGACCCTCTAGAGCTTGAAGTCAGGACATCATGTACATGATCGTATAGACCCTCTAGAGCTTGAGGTCCAGGACATCACGTACGTGATCGTATAGACCCTCTAGAGCTTGAAGTCCAGGACATCACGTACGTGATCGTATAGACCCTCTAGAGTTTGAAGTCCATGACATCACGTGCTTGATCGTATATACCCTCTAGAGCTTGAAGTCCAGGACATCACGTACTTGATCGTATAGACCCTCTAGAGCTTAAAATCCAGGACATCACGTACTTGATCGTATAGACCCTCTAGAGCTTAAAGTCCAGGACATCACGTACTTGATCGTATAGACCCTCTAGAGCTTGAAGTCCAGGATATCACGTACTCTTCAACTTCAGCAATCTTCCTCGAACTTTATTTACAACATGACCAACAGGGACATCCTGCTTTGATAAAATGTACATGACAAATGTTTGATAAACTCTTTCATTATTTTCTTTGAATTTTATCTTGACCCCAATTTCAACGTTTGCTTATGTTGCATCAATAACGCGACACACTTCACAACACCTACAATGAATATTTCACTTGTAAACATGAGCAGTTTCTTGAAAAAAAATCTAGGGACAAGATCTCCACATAGAACGAGTCACGTGAAAAGAGTTTTGAACAAAAAATCCCAATAACAAATATAAAACCGTTGAGAATTCGACGTAAAATTTACCTAGAGAAAACTTCTCGACGAAAACAACCAACAAGTCATCCAAACTAAATTGAAAAATGTAGAGGAGCAAGCACACAATGTTTTACTGTATTAGATTTACATCAGTAAAAAAAAACATATTCGTTAGCAAAACAAAAAGCATTTTTAACCAAGTACGGACTTGTTTGAGAGGAAAGCAATGCTAATAGAGGATCCTGGTTACGAAACTAGCATGCACTTTCCGTAAAAAAACAACACTTTACAGTATATGATATGAATATTGATTTTTATATATTTGTGTGTTAGATTCAATAACAAAATCGGTTGGAACTACAATAATGTCCTCGTCTTTGTTATTTTTTACATACTGCTATTAGCATAAATCATAACTTGTTCTCAAATTGAATGTTCAAACCAAGGTTATGGCGAGTCAACAACATTCGACAGTGGCTTAACCTAATCTTAACGCAAATGTGATAGTTATATAAACACATTAAAATATCACAAGTACATTGGGAATACTAATGAAAAAATAGAAAAAAAATCGATTTTAAATATGGTTGGAAGTTATATCATCAGACAAAAGGGGGAAATCTAATTAAGTAATATAAAAACAAATCTGCTTAAGCTGTTCATTATGTTTGCATTGTCCCCTGTACCTGGGAATAAACTCCCATAATTGTTTACCTATTTTAACCTTGGACCAAATATAGCAAAACAAACTAATCTAAACTTAAACTACACTCTCCCCTCAGGTAACTAAATTAACTGATGGGAAAAAACGAAATCCCATGAATATCTCGCTTAACCTCGTGCTCGAGATACATTCCTTTCGGCATTCAAATAAAAATAGAACAAGTGTCAGATTGATGTCGATAATATAGTACATACGTACGAACTAAAAGTAAACAGTTTGAGTATCGATTAACGTTAAGTCTCCCGGGTTACCCTTCAAATTCTTCCTGAATAAAGTCAAGATTTTCAGGGAAAATATCACATGTCCGAAGTTTTTATAAATTGTACATTTGTATTCGTGCTAAGTGATCTCAATTACAGATCTTTAGTTCTTTTCATAGCTTTTAAACATGTTTGAAAAATCGTTCAATTTTTTTGTTTTGTTCAGTATTTGAAAAACAACATATATTTGTTATATTTTTGTATCTGTTCCTCCGATGAGGAATATTAGCAACGATGTTACTGTTTCTTGCATCCCTTCGGTATGGGGAGTTTGAACACGACCGCGACCACCCGGTCACCTATCCACTCCGGCAGGTTCCATATAAACCGGTACAGGATGTTAGCGTCTAATCCAACTACATATCTTGCTCGGGGATAAACAGCAATCAGCGCATGCGTGAAGGCATCCACGACCTTGTATACATCAGAGCTCAACACTTTACCCACGTTGTTTCTTGACGTGTTCATAACTGAAAGTATAGAATAAAGCCTAATATACATGTAGCTATAGATTGACAACACACACACACACACACCCACACCCACACACCCACACCCACACACCCACACACCCACACCCACACCCACACCCCACACCCACACCCCACACCCACACCCACACCCACACACATACAACCCACACCCACAGCCACCCCCCCACCAACACAAGCACACACACACACACACACACACGTATCTAGAAATTTGGCAGAAAAGGGAGTGTACACCTTCTTCTTTTAAGTATAAAGAAATGGGAGTATATTTCCAAGTGACACCTTTTTTGTTTAAATCAGTCATGCGTGACCGTCTATGGTTTAGTTCACTTGCGTTTTGACGAATAACTTGTTAATCACACAAATTATTTGTCAAACCCTAAACCTCTTTCTGCCGAACCATGACGACTTTAAATGAGTTATCACAAATACGCGTTTTCACTATATCGCAGCTGTGACAAGTTCAGAGGGAAACGGTAACTGACATGCTCTGTGTGGAAATGTGGTTGCATTATAAAGATAATAACCCTTTTATTGAATCGTCTGGACGAGACTGGGTCGTGTCGCGATCTCTCTGTAAAACCACCAGATACCTCAGCGTAATCACAAAATGTCGGGTCGACTTGTAAAACAACTTTCTAACGCTCCGGAGCACGGTGATACAGCACTCGAACTAACGAAACCCGAGTAAGGGAGAAAGTGGACTCTTGGGGACACAAATGCGATCAAAAGAAATCTGCTGTACCCATTACAATATTTGGTATCTTAATATATCCCCTAGCACCTTGCTTGGCAATACAATGTGAGGTGAGAAAGGCGATGGGGTTTGTCCCCAGGCTGGAACATAACAAAGTCCTGAAAAATGGTTGTTGTTATTCCCTGCTTAACGTTCAGCATTTAGGGAAATGGCACAAACTGGTTCACCCGTTGTCAGTATAATGTGACAGGGCGGAATGCTTAAAAATATAAAGTTGGCATCAGATCCGTGCTATCACAAGGAGGCAATAACACCAACATACCCTGCCTCCAGCACACATTCACACATGCACGCATACATAACACACATCGGGCACGTCCTTATATGACATCAGCTGTTAATAGGACGTTAAACCAAATCAATCCAAACTAAAACCAAACATTACCCGTTTATATAACTAAACAATTCAATCCAAGTTCTTGTTTCATCAATACTGTGGATAGTTTTCATTATGGTCATGTCGGGACTGTAAGAATATTGACCGTTGCAACATTAATACTTCTCTTTTTAAGCAGCCACGATGATATAATTGTCAGATTGGAGGATACATCTCGGCAAGACGTATGGTGTCGGAGATCGAGAGTCTGGGGCTAAATATAGTGAAGTGTATGGACTTTCATCAACATTAATGTGTATGATATATATCTGTTTAACATAGGGCGTTTCTAATTTGACTTTTATTTATTTAAACCCTGTTTGTGTATACATTTAGGATGAAGGGTGGACTTCATTAATGGTTAAAATTATTACTGTTTAACTCGTACCTTCAGAAATATAGTTGTCTCCATAAAATTCCCTTCGTTCTGTGTCCATTGCCTCGAAGGACATCGTCATGCTCCGTTCGATATTGTCCATATTGACGATATCGGTATTGAAGAAGCCTGGCTCGATGATGTGAACGGATACCCCACAATTGTACAGCTGGTACCTAAAACAAGACAGGAAAAGGCAA
>JAUMHH010227651.1:0-11847 GCA_032359455.1 Chlamys rubida
ACTATAGTACTATGTCAAATGCTTATTATATTGACAAAGCGGGAAAGGCGACACATATAATTACGCGTAATTCTTGTTTTAAATTAGTTAGTTCAATTTGTAACTTTTTTTTTTTTTTTAATTTCAGTGGAAACATCAAGAACAAAATTGAATAATGAAGATGATACAGAAAGTCCCCTTCCTATCAGAAAGGTCATCAAACCAGACTTCAATCTTCTACGTAATTTTGAGGTAAAATATGTTGCAGTGCTTCTTCTGAAAATTGAGGTAACACATAAAAACACTTCTGATCTTCTACGTTACTTTGAGGAAACATGTCATAGTGCTTTTCCGTACATTGAAAACAAATGATTTCACAATACTTCAAAAACTTGAATGCATTAAAAGATTCATTTCAGAATTCAAAATTTTTGTTTTATTTCACAACTTTTAGAAATGAAAAGCATTAGGCAGTGTATAGTATATGGATTATCTGTTATATTTGAAGATTTATTGCAGTCCTGAAGTGAATATAGAAAACCAAACCATCTTTGCTGCATTTACAAATCTTAATACTTCCTTACACTCAGGATGATACAGATGAGTCTGAATGTAGTCTACAGTCGTCACGGCGATCCAGTGTGGCATCCCCATCTCCAGAAAAGGAGATGCGTCCATGGCAACGAGCTGGTAGGTCAAAGGCCATTCAAACAAAGTTTCATGTGTAAAAATGGATGAGGCTTGAATTTTGAAATTTGAATATCGTAAATATAATTCTGATAAACTTAGTGATTAGCTGTTTTTGCTTTGGTGTATGTAAATAATGTCCAACACTTCAGAAAGCAAGTATTGTGGACTATATTGTAGTCTAGATCATTGACCATTGATCCTGTCTTTCATTTTGTGTACAGGTATGTGTGTATAGTGATACCTGATGGCTATTTCACCTGGCTAACTGATTCTAACTCTGTTTCTATCTTTCTTCAGTGGTACGAGACCTGGCTACTACCCAGAGCAGGCCTGTGATACTCCAGCGTAGGAATACGATAACGGTGTGTGAGTCGCCTGCTTTACAGGTATATCCCACCAGCACACCACAATCCCCTATCTTGGAGGAGACTGATGATGAGAATGTAGTTCCACAAAAAGCGGGCCCCATTAAGTCTCCATCCTATTCGCATGATAATGCCGTGAAAAAAATCAGGCGCCAGTCGGCAGTTTGTAAATCGCATGTGTCTGCCAATGATGTTCGACAGAGACTGAGTTTAAAACTGCATGGTAACACTCCAGCAACGTGCATGTCTTCTCAGGACAGGGTGCATGGTAGGGCTAATCTTTCTTCACAGTCCTCGGGAAGTTACGACGATCTGCTGTCTGATTCATCATCTCAGTCGTCACCACGTATGAGAAAAGTCAGTGAACCATTACTACGGACATACCAACAGAAAATTCAAAGGTCGGTGAGTGTAAGTGATATGGCGGGGAACAGGCCTCAGCCAATGACAAGGTCCAGAACAATGCCCAAAGTCAGTAGCGAGTTGGAGACAAGTGAACAATCTGGTGTGTCTGATGAGACAAACAGACCTGTCCCTCGACCCCGCCCAGTTCCTGCCCCCAGACTGAGTCGTAGCTCTTCCCCAAAACCCACCCAGCAATTAACTTCCCCTGCTTTAGTTCCCTCCAGTATTGGAGCAAAATCTCTTTCCCCATTAGTGTCACAGCAAGACGCTTCCCCAACTCCAGCTAGACGAGACACTTCCCCTAAACCTGTGAAACGCCACCGATCTTCTGTGCATAGGTCATCAACTCAGAGGGAGCATCACAGACATAGACTGAATTCCTCAGAGGAGGAACAACCCTCTGAGTTGAGCTCTGATAAGACTTTAGCTTCAGAACAAAAGCATAGATCTTCACAACGAAGACAGCGTTCTTCTGAACAAAGACAGCGTTCATCAGAACGAAAACAGAGTTCTGCTGAACACCGACAGAGTTCTTCAGAACATCGACAGCACTCTTCTGAACGTAGACAACGCTCTTCAGAAAGAAATCAAACCACTGATCCTAAATCTGTAGAGCGTAAACAGCGTACTTCAGAGCGGCGAATCCCTGTTGACATGAGCTCAGAGATGAGTTCTGTCCCCTCCACACCTTCTACCTCTACGTCCTCGTCTGTAGTATCCTCTCCCTCCCGTGTCTCCCCCGATGCCTCCCCAAAACCCAGCCCCACCCCTCGACCACGCATCCAGCGTTCCTCCAGTCACCATATTAAACGACAGATGACCATATCAGGTGGACCTGTGCCCACTGCAGACACTGATCAAACAATTCCAAAAGCAAGAGATTTTACAAGGGATAGTCCAAAGATATCTATTCGGAAGGAATCTTCTTCAGAATTTGGAAGAATGGCACCCAAGGCAGATTCTGCTGTGGACAACCCAAGGGTTCCTCGCCGATCAGGTTCATCACGGACCCCGCGACCAATGAGCCTGATAGAGGCAGACGACCGCCATGCTATCATACAAGAGGCAGCGGAATCTAGTCTTCAAACGAATGGTGCGTCCAGTTTCTCGTCGCTTGATGTGCGAGACCTGCTGAATGTAAGTTCAAGGATGAAGTCCTCCGGTGCTGGTGAGGACCGTGCTTCTACTACTACTAACTGTAACGGTAGTCCTACACCTTGCTCCCATCCTGCTGTGCCTCCTGCTGCCGGCTCTGTGAGTATCCTAACAACCTAGCTAGTCTGTAACCATTGTAGTATCACAACCCAATCCTCCCAGACCGTGTGCTTTTACACCAGGGCCGTTTGTGTCCCACCATGTTTGTTTGATGTACACTTTGTGTTAAATTTATGATGTTATGATTTTTTTCTACAGAAATATACACTGTAGTATTCCCAACAAAAAGTACCTACAGGCCCTGTTGGCCTCATGTGCAGAATCTCCTGAGTAAATCTCCATTGTTTGATCCCCTGTTGGCCTCATGTGCAGAATCTCCTGAGTAAATCTCCTGAGTAAATCTCCATTGTTTGATGCAAATATCGTCTCAATCATTGATCATGAATGTTGTTCACCTGGGCAAAACCCCCTAAGCGTTAGTCAGTAGGTGCTAATAGTAGCTCTTATATTCCTTAAGCTACCCGGAGAGTCCATAGTTTACAGCTGTAGATCAGTGAAATCCTTATACTTTACTCTCTGACTTAATTATCACATACTGAAACGAAATCTTCAAGGATATTATTTCATTTTAAATTGTTAAAACTTCTAAATGTCTTCCTTTGTCAGATGCATCAAGTTTTGATCAAGGTGACACAATTTAGAAACAAAGATATTGCCTTGTTGTCCTTGATCTTACACTAACATACTGTATAGCGGGAAATTTTCGCCCGATCAAACTTTTCGCCCTTTGCCCATGAAATTAATTTTCGCCCCAATGTTAATTTTGCCGTTTACATTTCATTTCTATGCATATTATGTTGTTTACTTATATTCGCTGAAATGATAGGAGGGTGAAAAAGGCAAAAAATTAAACTGCAGCAAAAAATTTCCCAGTATACACTAATGATGTCATACTCTTCTGTGAAGTTGGCATGTTGCTCTCCTGTTTGCTTCAGGTTACCAGGATGTAAGTTTCTCTACTCCTGTTAGCTTCAAGTTACCAGGAAGCATGCTACTTTCTTGTTAGCTAGGAGTTATCAGGAAGCATGTTGCTCTCCTTTTAGCTTGGCGTTACCAGGGTACATGAGAGGATATCAGTGTTAGTGTTAGGTGCGGAGGAGGACAAGGCGCTATGTTTGTTGTGATTTAAAGCCTCTACTGCTGTTCACTGACCTCTAACCTCTGCTCATCATTTACCTGTAGAGTTATTAAACCTATATGGGGTCTCATTTATACATAATGTAAAGGATCAAAACTCTCATCAAATCAGAATCTCACATAAATTGAAAGATCAGGTGGATTAACTTGTCTATGGTCTCATGTGATGTAAAAAAATCTGTTTATTGTTGTGAATTGTTAAGGGTTTTAACTAAACATATATAGATTGTCCAACTTAAAGAATTTTTTAATTTTCGTAAATTCATGGACAGGAATTTTTTTGAGGTATACAAATGTTACAGCAGAATTGAAGTCTCTTGTGAACTATGAGTATTTTTCTGAGGACAGTAACATTTTGAATATTGTAAATTAGATATAAGTTACCCATTACCTGATTAAGATGGTTTGTTAAAGTGGCCTGCCTTTATATGTGGAAGTTTGCCTGTAATGAGGCATTGAAGGTATAGGTATATGACATACCTTCTACTATGATACGATAGTTTCTGTTTACCTGTATAGTTAGACACCTAGTCCGTGTTTTCTCAATGTGACACACCTGTAATCACACATTTTATTTGGTAACATCAATATCACTCGGAAATGGCAGTTATATTACACTTTTCAAGGGTATAATTGGAACATACCACAAACTTGTTTCCAGGTTAAAATGTAAGATGGGAAATAACAGAAGAAATCCCTTCCTCCTCTTGTGGAATGAGATAAAAAAAAAAAAAAAAAAAAAAAAATATGCCAGAATTTCTGTCACATTGAGCTATACATCGAGAGTTATTCACTTCATTTCTGTTTGACAGGTGTAGGTGATATATAGTACAATAGTTTTAGATCTTGTTTCTTTACGTCTTCATCAGTTTGAAATCCACTGTAGACTCTGCAGTTCTGTATATAACCCAGCGTGATTTTAGTTATTGAATAGCACAATCACTTATTGTATAGTTACATGTACACATTTTAGGCAGATTTCATTTTAGTAAGTAGTCATCTTTGTAATGCCATAAATATGCTTTTGTTTTATTAGTCCATTATATTTTTTTTTGTTAGTCAAAGTGCTGAACATATAATATTACTGCTATTTTTTTTTAAATTTTAGTTTTCATTCTTTTCCTTTTTTTTTTTATATATATGAGTTGGTAAAGACCTCTGGCATGGCGTGACATTGCGTAGAGATTTGAGATTGTATGCTACACTAACCTACAGCGATCACTACAGTATTTTAGAACATTTTACACTTGTGTATGTGTGGCTCTTTTCTGATCTTGGCATGGCTGGTTTTTTTAACATTTGACATAAATACATGTAACTTGCATCGTGTTAACCTATCAATCATTTATTTCAAGGATTTTTCTTCATCGATAATTCTTTAACTTCATCAGTTAAAATATCATTTTTGGATAACGGCAAATATAATACAAAGTTTTCAATACTTATTCTTTATTTAACACTGATTTCTATTTATTTCTGGTGATAAACCTTTCATTACTGTTTTTATTATATATGCTTTAATATGAGATAATGTTTTGTAATATATTGTGAAATGAAGACTGTTTTGTTCAAAATAATTGCTTTTTTGTCTTTAAATACTGTTATGAAAATAATTTCACAACACCATTTTTTCAGTGTTTAATTCACATGAACATCACAACATAATGATAACTTCACCGTTCTCTATCAGCGTTGCAGATAAGCTGGGTTTTGTCAGCCGAATAAGTTTCACCATGATTTATACCCAAAGATGTTTGTCAGTAAGGCCTACAAAAATATGATTAATTTTCAATTTGTCTCCCTTTGTTTCAGCCCTACTGACGTCATGAATTGACCGCTGGGTCAGTTGTGGTGATGTAGGACTGGTAAAAGCTGTAATACTGACATTGTTTTAATCAAAGATGTCCATGTTTTCTTCCACCAGAAATGGTCACATCCAATTGAATGTCTGTCTTTGACTCTTGAGGAGGTCACTCACATCCGCACGGTCCTGACCAAGGCTGACCTGGAGTCTGCCATCACACAGAAGGACCTCTACACATTACTGGCTAAGGGCAAAGTACGTACAAATAGCAATCTCACACTGTTATACAAAGTTCAAATATTAAGGTTACACAAAAGAGCAAAGTTAGTACATATGACAAGCTCAAACAGTTCAAGGTCACTCACATGGACAAAATACAGACATCAAGGTCACTCACATGGACAAAATACAGACATCAAGGTCACACACAGGCCATAAGTAAGAACAGGTGTCAAGGTCACTCTCTAGGACAAAGTGAGCACATGTGTCAAGATTACACAAAAGGATTAAGTATAGTTGTTAAGGTCAAACAAGGGCAAACTACAGATGACAGTGTTACAGACAGCCAAAATCTGTACAGGTGTCAAGGTCACTCAAGGACAAAGTAAGCGCATGTCTCAAGGTCATTCTCGTAGACACACAAGGACAATCTGAGTGCAGATGTCAAGTCAAACTCACACAAGGTCACTCTCAAGGACAAAGTAAGCACATGTTTCAAGGTCACTCAAGGACAAAGTAAGCACATGTCTCAAGGTCATTCTCGTAGACACACAAGGACAATGTGAGTACAGATGTCAAGTCAAGGTAACACAAGGGCAAAGTAAGTACAAATTTTAAAGTCACACACAAGGACAAAAAGTTAGTACAGATGTCAAGATAACACACAAGGACAAAGTCAGTAGGGATATTAAATGGATATCTACTACACAGTTTACAGTGTGGCACCAGCTATTCATCAGCTTAAATTCTTGTATCAAATTGTCATTTTTCATCCTTGTCAACTACCCTCATACTGTACTAAGTGTGGCCTTTTGTTCTTTCAGATTTGTTTTACATGTAAAGAAGTGAAGTTCTCCATGTTTGGACAGTGGGGAACTCGGTGTAAGATATGTAAGAAAAACGTCTGCAATAACTGTCTCCGCAAAGTAAGTTATTCCTCACAGAGCTTCATTGTCAAATATATGTAATAAGCCCCTCACCTATTATTATAAGTGTCTTTGTTTCAAATTTACAACACGTATTTTATCATGCTGGTATTTGATATCAGTTTTGATTCAAATTCTATGCAATTCTGAAGTAATCAAACTATGATTTCAAAAAGAAATCGGCCAATAATTTTTTCGATTAATTATTACATTTTTGAATGAAATTGTATTTTATTAATGTACTATTAAGTCATTGATGTAAGAAAGTGCTAACTACTGTGATATTAATCAACTCCTTAATTAGTGTCCATGATAATTATTGTAAAGCGGGCTTTTTCCCCCCACATGACTACAAATTTGCGTTTTATTTATGTTATACAGATGAATGTGCCAACTGAACATTTTGAGAACATCCCTGTACACACTCTCAGTCCCATACCTCTCAGTCCAGAAACACTGGACATCATCAGGGCATATGAAAGGTAAATTATATGGAATATGAAAGTAGAATCTATGTCAAGTTCATTGCAGTCACTTACAGAGATCAATTTTCGGTACAATTTGGTGTGCAAAATATTTTAGTAGAAGCTTTTTTGGGGATTTTCAGCCTCAAAAAGTACCTGCGCAAATTACATAGGTGCGCAAATTACACGGGTTTTTACGGTATTTATTGAACACTGTAGATAAGATATTACAATTTCAGGGCTAAAATATAATTATCTATATTTTTCATGTGATTGTTTGTTAGTTATGTTCGGGTTTACTAGTAACATTTCGTTGTAAGGTAAAAGCAACGTTTAATTTGATCATGGACAATACCCGATGTGATAGAAGTTTATATATGATATACATGCCAGCTGGTCTATAAAGTTTTGTGTAATGTTTCAGTACGGGGTCCGTTCCTCAATCTCCAACTTTGCAACGCAAACAGCAGCAAAGGCTGGAAACGAAATCTGTGAAACCAAAAACACTACAGCGTGCCAACACATTTACCGCAAACCAGGGTCCAGCCATGCTACCCAACAAGAATCTCCTGAAGGGCCCACAGATGAACATTTGTCGTGACTGTAAAGGAATGATCATGGAGATCATAAGGACGAGTCGAACCTCGATAGCACTTATAAATCAGGGGAAGGAACTCCCAAAAAAGTCCGGCAGTTCAAGTTCAGATGATGGAGGAAGTGGCATGAATCTCTCCTCGCTGTCTCTCAATGTAAAACACTTCTTCGCTCCGACAAAAGAGTGACATGCGTCGGCGTGGTGGATGTGTAGCAGAGTTGTCCTTACGGCTGCTGAATGCTGAACAAATATTTTCACTATTGATGCAGTGTTCTAAATGGAGTGAATGGACAGACATTCCTCCTGACTGATGCCTAGTGTGATTACAGCTAGAGAAAGTCTGGTAACACCATCCAAGTCACCTTTCTTCAGAAAGAATATTTAACCCTTTCACCACTGTAGACCATAATGGACTCATCCATATCAATGCATGGTAGAGTCTACTAAAGTTACATAGGGGTGAAAGGTTAAGCTGCTCGGCTACTATTCAGTGTCTCAACAGTGACAGAGCAGCTCGATATCTTTTGGGGTGTTTATCGTTTGTTTTTATACTGAGCACAAAATTGTCTGATATTATGATAACAGATTTAAATCAAAATTGTTGGTTCTGGCAAGACAGACGTTCATTTAATCGTAACTAATTGTTATGCCTCGTTACTTTTTGAATGAGTCCGTGTAAAAGAGTTGCAGAGATTCCAGTTGAGAAGAAAAAATATTTTATTTAAAATGCAGATAAGGTGTTGATGACTAGCAATTGAACTTACAAAAAGCCTATGTGACACCCCAACTGTTTTACCCATATAGATCTGTGTCTCCATGTGTTTGTCGCTGCCGAACGTGTTGATCTGAGTTGTAAACAAGATATAGACTTACTGATAATAGTCTGGTACTGTTAGAGATATCATAGATACTGATAATAGTCTTGTACTGTTAGAGATTTCGTAGATCTGAAGACTATCACGTAGGGGATTACCTGCTTTACAACAAGTTTTATTTTTAATACATTCATATTTTAATTTAAAATTTTCATAAATTTGATAATAAATATCCAGTTTTTGATTTTTTAAACATTTTTGTTTTATGACATAGTATTTATATATGTGGTGTGTTTTGCCCTCTGCTGTTCATGTTTCTTCAGGAAAAAAAGATATTACCGGTGCAAAAGATCTTAACAATATTAGAACAAGCACATACAATTGCCCCAAACATAAAGGCCACCATTATGACTAGTTTGAAAAATTACAGCTCGAATAGTCACTGAAAAATCATGTAATTGAATGCATAATAAATCATGTGTACAAATAAAAAAAAAGTACATAATTTAGCCATCATACGCATAATTAACAGGTCACTAGGCATTGTTGATTTAACTTTAAAGGTTAATATGCAGACATTTTATTCAATATTTCATAATTTTGAACAAAATTCATTGCTAGAGGCAATCTTAAATCCTATCATACATCCAATCACTTGCTCGTTCATCGGTATGTATAACTTACCACAATCAGTTCGGACAAACTCTCGGTACACACAGCGGTTAATTCTGATATTCATTTAATTGTATCTTCCGGGGAATATTTAATACCAGTACAGGTATACAATGGAGTGCCATATTCTAATTAAAATTAAAGACAATTTGCAAGGATAATTTTTATTTTTGTTTTTCAAAATGCTTATCAATTCCAGCTGGTAATTTAAACGATACTTGGTATAATTGTGTTTTCAAATTCCATGTGAAAAAGACAAACGATTAACTGCATAGAAAATAGTTAAGTATACAGACATGAATTATTTATTGTGTTCAGCTGATAACGAAAACTGTAAGAGGTGCATGAAGTAGAAGGTTTGGGGGCAAGTGTGAATATACCCGACTAGAAAGTAAAATGAGTACTAAAGGAAGGGTTAGGGGGAAAAGGGAAGGCATGTGATATTTAGGGAGAGGGAGGGATTAGGTAAAAATGGGGTGAATAGGACAGGGATAGTGTGTCTGTGAATAAAAGAAAAACAGAGAGAGCGGGTTTTTTGAAAGTACATTGTATATCCTTTATGTAGAATAGGGGTATTGTATGTAGTGGGAATTTGATAGAAGAGCTGTGGAGGTCAATAGGGGTCAAGTTTGGAGAGGAAAATGTGTGTTATGTCATTGATTTCCTCATTCAAGTATCTCTGTATATATAGTCAGAACTATTCCATTATTTTACCATTGTGGTGCTGTAAGTGATATTCTGTGATTTTGTAATTATTTGTGTTAGATTTCACAACTGTCATCTGATGGAACACTTGTAGTACATGTTCCCCACTAATATGTAGCCAGCCATTGTTTAGCTTGTTAAATCTGAGGACACACCCAGGTTGTTTACCATTGTGATATTATAGAGCACAACACAAACCCTATTTCTGTGATGTGATATGGTGCCACAACCCTGTTGTTTTATACCTGCTTTATTCACAAATTAGGAACTGAACATTGTTTGAAAGATGCGCTGTACGTCTCTTAAATTGACACGTTGTAGTGTCGGTGTTGGGACAGTGTTAAAATAGTGATATAATAGGGATTGTAATCTTCACAAACAACTCATACCCAGTATAATAAACATGACAAGAGTGTAGAGCAGGTCTTGTCTGGCCAGGGACCTTTACCCGACATACAGGGAACGTATTCATGAAATCTCATTCTCATGCTCAAACTTTCTTGAAACTCATTTAACCCTTTCACCACTGTAGACCACAATGGACTCATCCAGATCAATGTATGGTAGAGTCTACTAAAGTTGCCTAGGGGTGAAAGGGTTAAATCATGTAATATGGTCAAAAATCAAGTAAAACATTGAAGACAGTTTTCGGCTTTAAGTCTGTCCATAATTCTTCCATATCATCGACAAAATGTGATTTTTTTTATTGATTTATCACGGAAAAAAGGTATTGGGCTCGAGCACAAAATCAGATTTGAGCATGAGAATGGTTTCATGAATACAGGGCCCAGAACTCGGTGCGGTCTGTACTAATATATAGTTACTGTCACCAGATTGCTGCAGAGGTTCTATTATTTTAATAACTTTTCTCCAACATCACCTTGACAAGTCTCTAAATATTTATTGAACTCCAAATTGCATTTGAAACATGCGGGTATATGTTCAATTGCTTTCTAGCTGTTAATCAAGGGGTCTGCAAGTTAATAACCCAAAATAATTGTGATTTTCATTATGATGCAGATGCTGTTTTTTGTGATTTTTGTGAGCTGTTGTACCGGTATTTATACATTCCCTATTCAACTCTTACCTGAATGTATAGCTAGACTTCAGAAGTCATAATTCTCTTTTTTTGCGATAGGTTGATAATTAAACTACAATATATATATGCAAAGTGAAAGTACAAACACAAATGGCACTGTTTAAATTGTTAAAGTCCATGACACAGTGGAGAGGCACCTATTAATGAAAAACACATTTTTTATATTATTAAACTTTTAAAGAAGATCGAACGAGTCCAGCGTACCATTGTTTGTAGATATGTTTCCTGTTGAAGAGACTGTTTGTTTTACCGTTGACCGCAGTCCGTCACTGTACAAAGTAGTGCTGAATTATTACACAGGTTGTTGAAATCTTCAAAGTTTATTTATCTTGAAAGCAAATTGTTCAGCAAATGAAATGGTTCAATCATTCAGTATTTATCACAAATTAATCATAGATCTTGAAAAATAAATCTGTATGTCATGTCAGAAATTTCAAATTGTTCCCACCTAATTTCATGTGCTTTTGAAACTTTATAGCGTTAAAGATAATTTAGCAAAGATCAAATTAAATTGATTTTGATTAATTGAAATGTTCCTTAACTTATTAAAATAAGCATAGATTTTCAACTTTAGTTTGAGTAAAACACGTAATGATGGAGACATTTTCAGTCTGATCTAGACTGAATTATCATGAATATATATTAGCAATGATTTCTAGGCTAAAAAAAATAATTAATTTGTTCTCAGGCCCTCCCTCATCTGTTTTGAAGCCAATAAAAAGCCCCTCATTGCATATCTTTTTCCTTATTGGATAAA
>JAUMHH010227662.1:0-11846 GCA_032359455.1 Chlamys rubida
GGAGACAAACACGAACATATCGCAGCCTCCCAAAATACACACACATACACTACACGCATGCATCTTGCACACAAGGGGGGCCGTCCTTAAATGACCTTAGCTGTTAATAGGACGTTAAACAAAATCAAACAAACAAACAAACAAACAAACAGTGTTAGTGGCATGGGGAAAACGTTACTACAATGGAACAAAAGATAAAGAATACTGACTCTAATTTTAATACCACCATGTACGGATTAAACTTAGTTATAATAATATACTGGTTCCTTGCATTTCGAGCTCATAGTTGCGTCACTGACGTGGGAAAGTTTTGTGTAAATTGTACTGATTGGGGTCGACATGTGGGGCTGGAGGTCATACAGATGGTTAATTAAAATACTCGAGGGATATCAAAGAGAGAAAAAAAGGCAGCATCATCTGAGGCAGTTCATGGTGATTTGATTCTCATTGAGAGTGATGATAACTACCGGAATTACTTAAATCTCGTGCAACAGAGCATCAACATTAACTGGCGTGTGATGAAGACGGATAGCGAGATATGAGTGACGTCACGCCCTCGACCATCCCCTCAGCTGAAGCCTGAGGAACGGCGGGGTAAACTGACATGGCGGATAGTGATGGGAGGGTCGACAGCTGTATTCCGGGGTACCTTTGTGTTAAAAACTCTTTAGTCGTCATTAGTTGTATGATAATATTAATGATTCTGTGAGCCACTTAACCACTTTGATTTAGGTTGGTCTTAATGCCTAACAGCATCGTACACGAGGGTACCCGCAGCACGTTTATATAATGGTATCCATCTGCAGTACTTAGGTGGTTGGTATTCCAACAGACACACACTGTTACGGCGTTTTAGTAATTGTGTGAATGATATTTTAAAGCTATTGAAACATTCTCCCGTGTCCTCAGCAGCAACATATGTACAGCTATTGGCATGTGCACCACATAATGGTAACCGAGTAACTTAGCCTTCAGACCAGGGCCAGACCATGCCGAACATTGGCATAGTATGGCTGTCTGATATAACGTCATTACATCACAATAATCCGGATCTGCGCTCAGCCTATATGTTATTTACTACCGTCGCCTTGGATAGGATTATGTAGTATGATATCAACTATTCTCTGGTAAGGTAGTTCTGTTTTATTTCCGTAACAGCTGCTGTACGAGTCAGTCATATTAGGAACACCCCCCCCCCCTCCTCCCCTGCCTCCTCCCCTGCCCCCACCCCTCCTCCCCTGCCCCCTGAAAGAGGTAACACCTTTTCCTTCGATATCTCTAACACAATGATACCCGATTTAAGTACTGGTGATATATGTTAGCTGTATCTCTAGTAGTATGTTCGTGCATCGTTCAGAAAATGGCTTGTTGCGCGTGGCTTCTGTACCGGATTGTGCGTGTTAATAACAGATAAAAGAATAATTTCTACACTGGATTATAAAACACGCGATTCAGTATGCGTTTTTAATGATCTGCCAAAGTTGAATCACAACGGTTGCAAAGAGATCAATCAATTTCTGTCAACTGTTATTCGCTAACCAAGACAAATACGTATTTTATTTTTTACACCATTTCTGTTTCAATGTTACACTCACGTGACCCACTACTCGGCTTCATGACGAGGTCGTGACGAGAGATGGAGACGGATGTTTATTTTAATGATATACAAAGCACGTAAAAAACGCTGCGGAAATGCGTTCGGTGGCATCTGTAAATAAGTAAGTGTTAATCGGGAATGAAAATATGCGAAAAGTGGCGTTTGCTTGTTAAATAAACAGTAGCGGGGCGTATACTGAAAGGCCTGTTCTGGTTCAGATACAGATCGGATGTTGAGATGTAGTCTTTCATTAGTGTCAAATTCCTGTAAGGCGAGAGTATGATTTTAGCTTACACCAAACCCCCTCATTTGAGGAAGACAAAGACAAGACAGCCATTAGCGTACCTACTGAAATCTCTTAAAACACACGAGTAACGAGATGCAGCTATGTTAACATGTTAACGTCCTTCTCGCTCCCCTCCCTACCAAATCAGGTGTCGCAAGGAGGCAGACTGGTGAGCTGCCCAAATGATCAAACAGGCAACAGCATTGATGTCTAACATTCAAGGTAAATCAATGTAAACAAACCATGACGTGAACGATATCGTGGAATCTAACCCAGTGTTACCCTGTTATCGTGGAATCTAACCAAGTGTTACCCTGTTATCGTGGAATCTAACCCAGTGTTACCCTGTTATCGTGGAATCTAACCCAGTGTTACCCTGATATCGTAGAATCTAACCCAGTGTTACCCTGATATCGTAGAATCTAACCCATTGTTACCCTGTTATCGTGGAATCTAACCCAGTGTTACCCTGTTATCGTGGAATATAACCCAGCGTTACCCTGTTATCGTGGAATCTAACCCAGTGTTACCCTGTTATCGTGGAATCTAACCCATTGTTACCCTGTTATCGTGGAATCTAACCCAGTGTTACCCTGTTATCGTTGAATCTAACCCATTGTTACCCTGTTTACGGGGAATCTAACCCATTGTTACCCTGTTATCGTGGAATCTAACCCATTGTTACCTGTTTACGGGGAGTAGGTAACCTTTGCTATATATATATCAGCTGGTCGGGCCCTATAACATTATATAAAGGGTGTTTTACAGAAAGAAAGCAGTGTCTTTTAAAAATCAACAATTTGTGAATAACACTTCTCTTTTGATTTAGTTTTGTATGATCCTCTTGCCTTCCAATGTGTTATTTGTATTTATTTCTTAAAATATATTTGTGTATGTTGTATTCCTATTCTGTTTCAATTCCTCCTCTCTTTTTTAATGTTTTTTGTATTGCTCTTTTTTGTGTTAATAGCCTTTATTTCTCTTTATTTCAAACCTGGTTTTGGTTTTAGAGTTCTTTTGTAATATGCTTGGTATTTCTCTGTATTTATTTTCCAAATACAGTTGTTCCTTTCTGTGTATCGTAACAATGTCGTAGCGATATAATCTAAGTGTTATGTAGTAGGATGGCAGGAGATATTATACTATTTAGTAAGTAATCTGCTTTTTTCTCTCTGTACATCTTCATGCATTGAAGTTAACATCGGACCAGTATATGAACAGGGACACTGCAATGCACAAATATCCGTAAAACAGCAAAAACACAGCACATTAACTAGAACGGCAATTGAGTTTATCAACACAAGCTCATAACTTACCATCCAATTCTTTAGTAAAGTTCTGAGAAAGCAGGCGGCCCAGGGTAACACTACACTTACGCCCATTTTTTAATCCCTTTCTGCACCGTTCCCAAGAGTTTTGTGAGGTAAAAGTAAAGACAATAAATTATGTGGAGTTAACATGTGCCTTCGATCAACTGCGGGTGTTCGACACGTATTTCTATTGTTGTTATATATTGTAATGATTGGACGTCATTTGATTTGCACTGTTTGACAGATTTGTTGATGAGTTGGAACAAGTGGGAGAGGTAATTAATGGCGTTTACAGAGTTCATTTTTATTAGCCAATGGAAACACTCCACATTCAATACGGAGGACCAGCATTATAACTTCAGTAATGAGTGCTGATTTTACAAGTATCAGAACATATTACAGTTATACGCTTATGCTAGTATACGTTGCCAAATAGAACAAGGTATTTTTATCAGAATGTATTCAAAACGACTTACGTTTAAGATGTTCAACAGTTAGTTTTATCCTGAAATATTTATAGGCAACTCTTGTGAGTTTTACTCTCATTAATAATCAACCTTGAAAACCCCATTGAGGGCGGCACCAGCGGTGAGCTATGGAAGCCACGTGTATTCACATTAGGCATGGCATGTGGTTAATTACCAACTAACAAACAAATCACTCATTATCATGGCAGTAACGAGACCATTCTCCTTCATCCACAGTTCCAATCATTTTCAGCAAAGCGTTTAGCGTTTATACACTGAGTTATACGGCCCCTTTCATTAGTTTAATTTATTTGATTCGCCAAAATACAGACATACCTGGCATCATAAATCAGAGAAAACGATCAGTGGATTACAAATATATATCGTATGTTTATTTGATGCGACCAGTGCGGGGGTTTCCATCTTCAAAGACTTCTTCTATAACACGTGGATGAGTAATAGGAAACCGGAAGTATAAATCACGATACGGACATTGATCAGCATCTGTGTCTGTTCAGCGTTTGATTGAGATATTCTTCCTTCACTGACACGATTCTCGCGGCTGTGACTACTACATGGTACTATCAGATCTATGTTTTACATAATTGACACGTACACAGATTAACCAAATTATCTGTAAGGAGGAACAGGAAAATGTCTTCCATATAGTGATTGTAGGATCTTACATTCTTAATGCTTCACAACATTCACCGAGTTCTGCTGTCGATGTATGCAGTATGCAAACAGAGTAAACGATTACCATTAGAGTTAGCTGTGAACAATGATAACACAGGAATTCTGATTTTTACTCAAAAATGTTAAATAAAGCAACGAATATGACAACGACGTAAATCGATGAGAGACTGAGTACTACCTTGTATGTTATATATAGTCTATAGGGTAGAACAGGATTTATGTCGGCTTTTGACTGCAAAAGTATTTGAGCATTTGAAAAATAAATGAAAAAAAATAATAATTATAAAAACAGAAATCCCAGGGTCGAACTGTTGACTTTAACATTATATATACTATTCCTCTACTTTATCATGTTACTGTCCGGGAATTGTAAATAGGAAGACACTGTAAGCCAGGAAACCGGTTTATGTTGCTTCATCTTCCGTGTAAACAGCTCTGAAACCTCGCAATGAAGACTGTGCAACGATACCGTTTACCGTGACCCAAAGGCTACTTGATTTCAGGCAATAACTACTTTTTGTGTCGGTAATAATGTAAGTATAAGGCTACATGATTTCAGACATGAATCGTTTTTTGTTCTGGTAAAAGCCTACTTTTTCAGTCAAGAATCGGGTTTTGTTCTGGTCATAGCCTACTTGATTTCAGCCAAGAGTCGGGTTTTGTTCTGGTCATAGCCTACTTGATTTCAGCCAAGAATCGGGTTTTGTTCTGGTCATAGCCCATTTGATTTCAGCCAAGAGTCGGGTTTTGTTCTGGTCATAGCCCATTTGATTTCAGCCAAGAGTCGGGTTTTGTTCTGGTCATAGCCTACTTGATTTCAGCCAAGAGTCGGGTTTTGTGCTGTTTATATACATTATGTCGTACTCTCGCTCCCATACGTTTATTACTCACAGGTCAGCTTTGATAGTAACAAGTGCCCGTTTGTTTTATCTTAATAGGTTGTTAAAATACTGCATACCGGAACGTTCCAATAAAACCGTTATCAATGTGCATGATGTTGTTATTACTAGCCAATGACGCACATCTTTACATAATGCTGGTGTGTAATTCAGACTCAAAGAAAAACACTAGTAAGAGTTAGATTATCATACGACAACAAATAGCGTTGCCCAAACACACAGCCATTTTTGGCTCGGTACTCACAGGGAATGAGTTATGGCTGCTGGCGCTAGGGATACGGAATGATGGATGTGTTCTACAGCTCAGATCAATTCATCTTAATTAATTACCCAACATTTTGTAAGTTTTAAACTGGTGCGGTTTGTCTGGAATAGGATATCTCTCCAGGGCTGAAAGGGCGTTTGACGTATCAGTAGCTAGAACAGCCTTATACCAGGGTAAACGTTTCAACAAATAGATAGCCATGGCCTTGGGCTACTGCCAGATCGAAGGGATCGCAATATCGGTTTTGACTCCCAGTATTAACAAAGCCTCATTGCATTCCTTCCTGCTTTCGTATTCTTGAGATTTTGGGGCGAGTAATTTTTGTAGGGGATATGGCGCGCATGCAGCGCATGGCAAGTGTATAATGATAAATTGGCGACAATTATGTGTATCACGAACATTGCGACAATTGTGTGTATTACGAACATTGCGACAATTGTGTGTATCACGAACATTGCGACAATTGTGATCATGTCTGTTCCTACCCTATCTTTACTTGTGTTTCTATTGTTTGTCTTTATTCTTCTTAACGACTTCTTTGTACCACTTCACTTTTCCCTATGTTACAAAACGGTCGCCCATGTGAGGAATGCATTGGGTTCCGTTCCCAGGCCGGGATATACCGAAATCTTCAGTTCTTTATTTCCTGATAAACGTTCAGTATTTAGGCACAACACCTGGTTTAGCCGTTGTCGGTATAATGTGACCAGGTGGAGTTATGTGCTGGGTGTCTTCGGCAGGGTCTGCGCTATTGCAATGAGGCAGCTACACCAACACACCGCCTCCTGTACACTAATATATTACACACAAAATATTATGCAATTGGACGGGATTCTTCAAGCCATGCTGTATCAAAGGCACACAAATGCAATAACTCGTTTTATGAAAAAAAAAATTAAAAAAATTAAAACGGAGGTGCATGTTCTAAACATTAGTGAATACTATATGTACTAGTACTTGACCCTGTCTCCCTGTGTGTCTCTGTATCAGCAATATTCTCGCTACTCTCGACAGATAAAATGTCCTGTAGATTCATCAACACCAGGACATACTGAACAAAGACGCATATGCAATTAACAAACAAACAAAAACATTTTTTAATTATATTCTTTGTAGAAGAAAGCTTTCATTTTGTTCGGTAATATTTACATCTACAATATATATTCTTGTATATCTGTTACTAGGGGCGGGCAACCAAGTTCAAATACCAATATATTGCCATATATTTGAAGCAATATGTAGAATGCAAAACATATATTAGTTTTTAAAAATAGTAGCAAAATAATCGTAAAATATAATATTAAAATTGATTTTTTTGTAAGTTTACCCAGCAATTCATTTTAATAAAGACTACACTTCAATTAGTTTATACAATAACTGATATCAATAAAGACCACACTACAGTAAGTCTTTGGTTTTATTTGGTTTAACGTCCTATTAACAATTTAAAAGGTCATTCAAGGACGTGGACAGTAAGTCTACACATGCAAATCAGTTTTTTGGCGTTGTTGGATATTGTATGTGACCGATGAAATGCTCACTGTTAGACATTCTATAACACATGACCTACACATTTTATAAGACATAAACAGAACTGGGAACTTTAATGTTGTTTTACATTATAGAAGAGATGGACTAAACAAAGTGTGATATTATATATCGTTTGATATTATATATCGTTTGATATTGTATAAGACAAAAGCAACACATTTAAAATATCGTTCAAATAAAAATGTACCTTATTTCCGCATTTCTATGTTAGGTAATGCTTTACGACTTCGATGTGGGAATATAAGAATGTCATTTGCATCATCTTTGTCTTTCAGTCTCCACAGCAACCGCCGCCATGTTGTGATCTCGACCAATCTACGTTAAAACCATGATTTCCGAAGACCATGACAAGCGATGAAAGCGCCAAAGCGTTTGAAGCTATCCTCACTCGTACACGTCCGTTCGGATTCTATCAGAAACGTCTCTTTTTGCTTACTACATTGTTACAGTCCCTATGCTGGATGATCCTGATGTATCTCAACTTCCTCAAGAAACATTCGTGGGAGGAACAATCATGTTTGAAGTCGGTGATAAAAGACATTGTTTCCGTGGGAAACTTTACCAATAGTACCGAGTCTCCTCTAGTACAGACGACAGCCATCTATACACGAGAATGCGAGGAGACGTTCAACGTCACGTCACAAGTCAGATGGACCCTACCGAAGGTAGAACTGTCACATTTCATCAACATCTTACTTATTCATGAAACCGTTCTCATGCTCAAACATGGATTCTGTGCTCAAACCAGCTTCCTTGTAACTCACTTAAATCATGTAAAACAATCAAATTCAGATTTAAACATTGAAAACAATATTCGGCTTTGTGTCTATACGATTTTTTCCAAATCATTTAAAATATAATATTTTTAAAATTAATTTGTTACTGAAACGAAAATTAGGCTTGAGCACAAAAAAAACATGCTTGAGCATGAGAACGGTTTCATGACAATGACGAGTGGGCGTTATAGAGAAGAAACGCGTATTTAAGTTTACAATATGTTAACAACAGTGTCTGGTGTAAATGTACTATACTGTTCAAGGTGGTATTTACTGAAAATTTATAGGATACATCCCTGGTTATTGTCTGTAAAATTGACTGTATAACCACATCACTATCACGAGTTATGTCCCTTTGTTACAGTGGCTGACGTGGGGACCAGACGCCATCCTCTATGAGTACGTTTGGTACGGACAGAGTGGCGGTATTATTGCCGGCGCTTTCGTTGGAGGATTTTTCGGCGACCTTGTCGGTCGGAAGGTCATCTCATTCTTAATGTTCGCGTGCATGTCTATGGCACAGGGTATGGTGGCCCTGTCCGAGGACTGGTTCAACTTTCTCCTGTTCCGAAGTCTCGTAGGACTGTTCGCTGGTACGTAGTTCTGCTAAATATGTTTCAACATTGTCTTCTCAAAAATGGTTAAGTAATAACGTATTTTCTTATTCCGCCGATGCGTTATCTGTTGAATTATTTTCTTCTACACTAAACTTTCTTTCTTTGCTTTCGTTTTTACTATGAAATATATTCAGCTTTATTTAAGAGGCAGCGTGTATAATCCTGATCGTTCTTTTGACTTTACATCTTTCACCTATAACCTCTACCAAGACTTGTATATGACAATGGTGCTGTTACAGGGGGTTTCGCGGTGACCAGTATGGTGCTGACCGTGGAACACGTAGGTCGGAACTGGCGTGATGTTTGTGTATGTTCCTGTCTGTGGACTCTCGGCATCGTACTTCTATCATTCGAGGGCTGGCTCACACAGAACTGGCGCTACCTCGCCATCGCCACCTCCGCCACAAGCCTCCCTTTTATTGGTACATATTTGTGAGTACTCTATAACTCCATAAGCTGTATTGAATGGTTCCGAATAATTCGGATTAATGTTTCAATGACATGTTTAAAATCATTTGAAAAGTTTGTTCATGTTGTTTTCCATTTCTAGATAACAGAGCAATCTATAAAGGGACATACATATTCTGTCACGCAATGATTACAAGACAAAGTCAAACAAAACTTCCGATGATTGATTGTATATGCCTTTCATTTTCCCGTTTGTGAATTGTGATTTGACGAATATGGTATCTTTGTATGGAGACCTGACGTGTGACTAGCCGGATGTTATGGTCGCCTTCATCACAGCTTTAGTACCCGTGTACATTTCTCGTGGACTCGTCTTTTGGTAATTTCCTAAGTCGATGAATCAACAGACTTTCACAAGTCACTAATGATTTTATAACTGGAATCGTCCCAGGAAAACAAAAATAAATGTAAAGAGGATTGCATTATGGAGGGACATTCGGCGAGAGTAGAAGAACGTTGTATTGCTTGTGAAATTCTTTTAGATATTCTTTGAGTAATCGCTAAAAGTAAATCATCGACGCGGAATAGCCATTGTGTTTACAACCGACCTCAATACTTATTTACAAAGTTAAAGAGTACCGATACTCGAAAACGTGTTTATTACCGGTCTCAATACTTAGTTACAAGGTCTAAGAATTTCCAATACTCGGAAACGTGTTTATAACCGTTAAAGCCTTACAGATGTATCGTAACCGTGTTTATAACCGTTAAAGCCTTACAGATGTATCGTAACCGAGTAGATAATTACGTTATCATTAGAACCAACATTGTCTAAATCTATACTTAAGTTTCATTGAAAAGTAACAATTGTTTTTTATTAGGAGAATTGCATATAATTTCTCTATCGATGGCCATTTATAGTTTAGGTTTTAAAAGCTTAATTTGGGGAATACCGCGTGGGAACGGTTCTTTGTAGTTATCAGTTACGGTTAGTTAGTCCACACAAACTATTAGCGTTATTAATCGCCACTTGGTCTTTATATGTAGGTCACTGTAAAACATATAAGACAAAGACACGGTTGTTATTGTCCGTCTATATATGTCTGTGTAGATGGAAAAGTTTCGCCTTGTCGACCATAATGAGGCTGTTATCACTGACTGTACCGTCTATCAATGGTAATTCATACTGGTCATGATTTGTCCCGGGGGACCGGGATCTGTTTCCCTAACTAGAGCATCAATTACAATGTGACCACTCTCCATTGTTTATTGCCCGTGTGTTGTCGGTGCTGGTTACTCAGTAGAGACGCGGTGCGCCGTTATGTGACTTATTGTTCTCCAGGGTTGCTCTCCAGGATGAAGCAATACGTCACAAATACATCTTTCTTTTAAGTACAATAATAAAATACTCCAACGAAATGATTTAGAATAGCGGGAAAGTTTCACAAATGATAATTGGTCGAAATAATCCAATTCTGTTTTCTCTGAAGTATTTTAGGATGTTAAAAATTACTGCAGCCGACAAGTAGGAGGTCGACTTTTGTGCAACTCAGGTTCAAATAGTATAGCCGTGTTACTAGTAACTGGTATGATTGGCGGACTTGCATTAATACGAACTACTTTTGGACTGTTTTTTTTTAATTCTCTGCTCTGATATTATTGAACATATGTATTGAACATGTTGAAACGGGGGTCGGTTTGAAGCTATTTATATGTCTACGTAAACATTATTCTCCGTTTTATCACCTCTTCAACAAATTACAAGTGTTTGTTTGTTCCGCATTCACGGTATGTACGAAGTATGTTATGCAGCATTCCATCAGTCAAGTCGAAGCGATCCTTTAATTTCAGTTATATTCTATACATTAGTTATTGCTATGAAGCGCTCGTGTGAGCTATTATGTCCGACATATGAGCTAGTCTGTCTAACCTAACCCCGATACTGTACAATATCCGTTTGGTGCACATCCTTACAATTAATTCCAGTGTCTTATACTCATCGTTAATAGTCGATCCAAGTGTCAGGTTCACTCCACTCCTTCTTTGAGTTATTCACTTTCAAATAAACTGTCGGGTTTTTTTTTTACATTAATGATAATATTCCATAATTTTATCAACATATTCTCTTCTTTCCGAGCCAAAAAATATGTTTCTTTTATTTGAAGATTTTTGGTTAAATGTAATTTGTGATTTACAGTATATTTCCAGAAAGTTTCCGATGGTACGGATGTCGGGAAAGATTTGCAGAATCCGAAGCTGGTATCAGAGAAATAACGTCCGCAAATACTACATCTGTACCGGATGTGACGTCACTGTGTGATCGAGCTAGACTCGCCGTCCTTAATTCTATGCACAAGAGAACTCACACCTTCTCGGACTTATTCCGTACCAGGAAATCTTGTAGACACACTGTTGCTGCAATCGTGTGCTGGTACGTCTTCCGGAAATCTTCCTTGTTATTTTTAATGTGTGTTTTGGTTTATCCAGAACGGAAAATATCGGCTTTTTACTATTCAATGTTGTGTTAAAAACAAGAAACAAATTAGATTTAAGCCTATTGTCATAATACGATACTGTCGATTCAGTTAAGCGGCCTATACAAATTGAGTACGGCAAATATCCGAGATATACTGGTTATAGAAATTGATATATACTTGATCAAAGTTAAATCCAAGTTGGGAATCTAAATTCACCGAAATAGAAAATGTCCTTTTCGTGTTTAATGTTGGTCAGGTTTAGGTCGAAACAGTGCGCCATGCCCCTTTAACATACCTACTACCACATTGAAGAACTCTGTACGCTGTCATTCTGGTTATGATACTGTAAATAAGATTCCCTTTCCATGTACACATGATAAATGATCTATTTCCAAATGCTGTTGTTTATAATGTACATTTTTAGCTCACCTGGCCCGAAGGGCCATGTGAGCTTATGCCGTACTGCGGCGTCCGTCGTCCGTCGTCCGTCCGTCAAC